>CAUYPK010093226.1:0-13647 GCA_963574355.1 Loris lydekkerianus | reverse complement strand
TATGTGAAACTTAGTAAATGTAGAATGTAAATGTCTTGGCACAACAACTAAAAAAATGCCAGGAAGGCTATGTAGACCGGTGTGATGAAAACGTGTCAAACGGTTTATGAAACTAGTGTATGATGCCCCATGATCATATCGATGTGCACAGCTATGATTTAATAAAAAAAAAAAAAAAAAAGAAAGAGTAAATAGTAAGTGGTTAGGAACAGAAAGATGAGCAATGCAACTGAAATATTGGGAGGCTGGGGAGTGAGGTCAGATATGAAATGTAAGGTAATAAAACATGCAGAGCTGTGTAGACTACATCGAGGAGTCTTGTTTTCATTTTAAACATGTCCTGCTTCTGCAAGAGCATTTTGAGTGGGGAAGGGAGGAGGCAGAATTTACATTTTTGAAAGATCACTCTCAGTACTGCAAGAGGGTGAATTTTAGAGTGTGTGGAGAGAATAGAAGCAGAGAGATCTAGGGAGCAAAGCCTTCAGTGACTCATCAGCATGTAGTCTCAGCCTTAATGGATGCTCAGGGCTCACGATCCTTCAAGTGCGGTTTGCATTAGCTTTACAGTAATACATTATGGGGGATCTGCCAGCTTCCTTTCTCCTGGCATAGCCAAAGGTAACAACAGCCTGGAGCCAGGCACAGAGCTAATCTGGTGGAGCATCTTTTATGCCAGGAAAGCATAAACATACTTCAGAGATGCAGCCTTGATTAAAAATACATGGACACTGTGGATCTAAGCTGAAGACATATGGCCTTTGATTGCTTGGCATTTTCAATTCATACAAGAACATTATGGTGCTGCATTATGGATGAGAAGACACATTTCACTATCTTAAACAGAGTGGCTATGTGTGTATGTTTTTTTTTTTTTTCTTCTTTCCCATCCCATCTTCCCTTGCCTTCCCCCACCCACTTCTTACTCAGAGATTAAACAGTTCAGTTAAGGCCTGATTAACTGTACTTCCAATTTTATCATAAGAGTGATTTCCACACCCTTGGCTGCTGCCTTTCTTCACGAAAATGAGGCCTGGCTGGCCCCAAAGATCAACTCTCCTCCCTGGAAAGTTCTGTCCCATGTCTTCTTCACCATCCTTCTCCTGCTGCAGCTTTTACACCCCCACTCCCATATTTTAAAAGCGAATTAGCAAATCTCACAGGAAGCATCTACTATGTGCATTTTTACATGTTCTTGTGACTCAACAAAATATTCTGCTGCTTGCCTCACTAGGAAGGACCAGGCACAGTGGTGGCTATGAATACAGACTCCCATGATAAACAGACACACTCATACAGAGACACAAATTTCAAATGTGTGCCTATCACAAAGTAGCTGAGAAGTTCTGGCTCAAGTAAATGAGTATCTTTGATCCTAAATTCTCTCTAAATTCTCTTTTCTGTGATAGGAATAATTATAGTGGGCATGCCATTGAGCTTTGCACAATGCCAGGAACATAGTAACACCCTTGGAAGTTCTGCCTACTACTACTTCAGGATTTCTGTATGTGTACCACACATAGTAAGTGCTTAATTAACACTTCTAAAGGAACATCTTATGGGAAATCAGAATTTGTTTTTACAGGCATGCCAATTCAGTTACCCCTTCTTCTCTGTGATGGCTTTCTGCATCCTACCAAGTGAAGACAATGTACCTAGGTCATATCCAGCATGTGTTTCTGCTTCCCTCATGCAGTCAGTATGGCAGGGGAATTAAGACCACTGGTGTTGAAACCAAACTGCATGAGTTTACATTGGGCCAAAATACATCCTGGCTGTGTTTTCTGGTCTGAATATTTGTGTCCCTCACCAAATTCATATGCTAAACCTTAACCTCTGGTGCAATAATATTAAAAGGTGATGCCTTTGGGAACTGATTAGGTTATGAAGGATATGCCCTCATGAATGGGATTAGTGTCCTCAGAAGAGAGGAGAGCAACTTGGATGAAACTGATGGTCATCATCCTAAGTGAAGAAATTCTGGAATGGAAAATCAAATACTATGTGTGCTCATTGCAAGTTAAGCAATGACACATGGTCATAGACAATGGAGACACCAAAGGTGGGACAATGTGGGGTATGATGAACGAAAAATTACTTACTGGGTTCAATGTAAGTAATCGGATGATGGGTACACTAAGACCCCGACCTAACCGCTGTGTGATGTAGCTGTGTAACAAAACTGCACTTGCACCACCTTCATATATTGAAATAAAAATAAAAAGAAAATTCCAAATGCAATAATAATAATAATAATAATGATGGAGCCCTTAAGGAGCTTGTTTGCTCCTTCTGTGATGCAAGGACACGTAGAAGGCACCATCTATAATACATACAGTTCTCATCCAACACCAATTCTGGCACCTTAATGTTGGACTGGGAAGTCCTGAACTGTGAACAATAAATTTCTATTATTCATAAATTATCCAGGCTTAAGTATTTTTTATAGAAACCTGAATGAATTAAGACACTATGAGACCTGGCAGAATCCCATAACCTACTTGACCTCTGATTTATTTATTTATTTATTTATTTGTTTATTTATTTATTGAGACAGTCACAAACTGAAACTCTGGGTAGAGTGCCACGGTATCATAGCTCACAGCAACCTCCAACTCGGGCTCAAGCGATCCTTTTGCCTCAGTGTTTTGTTTGTTTGTTTTTTTTTTCTATTTTTTAGTAGAGATGGGGGTCTCACTTTTTGCTCAGGCTGGTCTCCAACCCAAGAGCTCAAGCTATCCACCTGCCTCAGCCTCCCAGCGTGCTTGGATTACAGGTAGACCTCTGATTTCTTCATTCAGAAAATGAAGATAATAGTACCCTTTACTTTAATCTGGTTGCTGTGAAAATGAAATGAACAATGCATATAAAATCCTTGTAACAGAAAATGGATTAAGGCAAGTGATCAGCAAATACTCTCATCATCATTAGAATCATTTTTATTTGCTGTTTTGCTCTTTGACAGTGTTTATATAGTCTTTAAAATGGATACCATACTATAAATATGATTGTATTTGCTTTAAAAGAGGCTTGCATTTATATGTAATAATTTTGGGGCAACAGTAGGCATGTTTGTTCATCTATGGGTGGCTGAGGATAACTTAGGGTGACTTATCACTGAATGATCTTGTATCTTGGGGAATCTCTCAATCCTGGGGAGATTGGGGAGGTTAGTCATCCTGACAGGCTGGAAGAGGTTAGGGTTTATAACTTGACCTGTTTTACAGAGAAAGAGATGGGACATGGGAAGATGATGGCAATTATACTCAACTGTGGAAGAGATAACAGATATTTGTTTCTCAGGAAAGCAGGTGTGTGTAAGGGTTATGGTAAGAGCAAACCATTTTCCAGTTGAAAACTTGACCCTTATAATATAAAGAAGGTAATCAGAGTGGTCTACATAAAGGCACAGGAAGAAAGAAATCAACGTTTTTGAACATTGCTTTTTTTCATATGTGAAACTCAATCCATGTTTTTCTAAATCATTTTAGAAAATCCAAAATAAAATGTTAATTGAGCACATGCTATGTGTCAGGCTTCTGCTGTGCTCTTTACATCATCTCATTCATTTTTTCTAACAATTCAGTGTTGTAGCTATTGGAGTGCCTTATTTTGTAGATGGGAATCTCTGGGGAATAAGATACAGCTTCACTTCCTTTTAAATCTCCTCAAGTCATTCCAATATGTGCCCCCCTAGATGTATAATTTAAGTACTCCAGACAGTATGGACACAGGAATTTTAAAAAATTTCCCCCATGTACTAGATTCGATAGTGTTCCTCCAAAATTCATATGCTCCTGGAACCCCAGAAAATGTTTTGCCTTGTAGATGTTAATGTTAACACGATATCAAGCTGGACTGGAATGTGTCCTAAATCCAATCACTAGTATCTTTATAAGAAGAAAGGACAAGTGGATATGTACACAGAGAAGAAGTCTGCATGACAGGGGAGGCAGACAAACCAAAAACAGCCAAGGGTTTCCAAGAATCAACAAAATTTAGGAAGAGGAGAGTTAGAATATTTTTTTGTTTCCTAAAGTCCTTAGAGTGAGCACAGCCCTGCCAACAATTTGAATTCAAATTTCTAGCCTTCAGAAGTGTGAAAGAATAAATTTTTGTTGTTTTAAGACACCCAGTTTGTGGTAATTGGTTATGGCAACCATGGGAAACTGATATACCAGGTAATTCTAATATGCAGCCAAGTTTGAGAAATATTGTTGTAGGTGGCTTAACCTGAATCCCATTAAGCATTTTGACTTCTACTTCTCCTTTATTAGGGCATGAACTACGATGTCTTTCACTACTGCTCCCAAACGGGGGGGTGAGAGGGGGGGGTTCTTATAAAATAGTTTCTTTTTAAAGATTTCATGTGACCCCTACCCCAGAGCAACACAGACACACATTTCATGTACCCAGCCCAAGTCTGTCCCTGTAGATTTCTCTCCCTTTCTTTTAAAATATTCCTTCAATGAGAATTCCAAAGACAAGATTTTCAAAGAGAAAAGCACAATCATTACAGTTGAGAAACTGCTCTTGAAACTTATTAGCTCGTGACTCATACTCCTGAAAGGAGCTAATACCTTAATTTTATATTTCTCTGCTCAAATGCAGACCAAGGCGTAAACTGAAATGAAACTTTACACTAATGGCTTCTTAATTATACCCATCTAAAAGCAATTACCTGAGTTTTAGCAGATACAAAGTTAGGGTTGATGGGACCAGCAGATGAGAAATAAGATGAAAGGTCATCTGAAAAAAAAGATCAGCAGAGAAGAGATAAAACACAGTGAGGAGAGAGGAAAAAAATCCAGAGATAAGTAAAGGTTGATAAATTCCTAACAATAGTTTTGCCTGATTTCCAAAACAAGCCTCTACCCTGTTAGAAAGGAGACTAAAAGAGATGTTTTATTTCAAAATGAAACTGACTAGATATGAGAAATTAATACTTGAGCTACATTTACTTCTTGCTATATATCAAGCCAAAATTTACTAAATTATAGAACCAGGAGTCTATGGTAAGAGTAAGTGAATAAACATTCTTCATTTGTTGTTCATTTTAAAAAAGCATATAGGGCTGGCTCAAAGGAGTAGGGTGCCAGCCCCATATACAGAGGTGGTGGGTTCAAACCTGGCCCCGACAAAACACACACACACAAAAAAAAATTTAATAAGAAAGCACATATAGCCAGAGTCCAGTTTGCAAAATCACGCGGGTCATGCCCTGTGTGTGCATGTATGTGTGCGTATGTACATGGCAAGGAGAAAAATTCACTATAATGTTCAACTGTCCTCCTCTGAGTGGGAGACTTTGATGGTAATCTACTTTATGCCATATGCTTTTCTGTTGTGTTTAAATTATTTACGGTGAGCATATAGTCATTGTTGACAAAAGAGAAAGTCCAAAAATAAAAACTGGATATAAATCAGTCAATCCAGTAGAAAGAAGTCAAGTTAAATTGATTATATTTATCTCCATTAAAAATTAAACTTACTTATTGATTCAATTCTAGAAGCAGGCTTGCCACATTTCTCAACATAGCACAAGGTCTCAAACTGAGACCTGTGGGCCCGAATCCATTCCATGAGGCACATGTTTTATGGGGCACGTGTAGTCATTAAGTATTTTAAAATTTGAATGTTTTTGGATGTTCTCTTCAATAGAATTGATTCCTTCTTTTCTTCTTTCCTTCCTCCTCCCTCCATCCCCCACAAAGTTCATTTCATTTATTTCTTTTCACTTGTCTGACACTCAGTACTTGGTACTCTCTGTAGTAAATGGCACTCTTACCGTCTATCCTCTTCATAGAAATTAAATTCAATATACATATAAATGATGCCATCTCCAAGTCCTCCCCATGATTTTTCTATTTTTCTCTCATACTTAAGCCATCTGAGCCACCTCTTCATTTAGAATCATCATTTTTTTTTTTTTTTCCAATAGCTGACATTACATTTTGTCTGTGGTCAGAAATCAGTTATAGATTAAGCATCACGAGCACAATACCAACCTCTAATTACTGATGACCCTCAAAAATAGGCATTTTTTTCAATAATTGTAGATTCATTGTCGGTGAGAAGAGTTGGTTTCCACACAGATAAGATTCCACATCCTCTTACAACATTTGCATTTGTTTTCATCTGTGTTGAAATTTAAAAGAGAAGAAACCTTTTCTATCGATACCAACAAAATTACACAAAAAACTGACATATGTTAGTTGTTTCCCTATGCTGTCGCTTTATGAATGATAATTTATTTTAATTTTTACAAGAATCCTCTGTAGCAAGTTCCTTTCCTGCTTTCCAGAGGAAGCTATTGATGGTCATTTAGATATATAAAAATTCTGACAATAGTATGGCTTTATGTCCTAACAATGAATCCATAACATAATTTAGTCTGATACAAAAACATGAACCTTTTCCTAAAATGGATCTATTGACAGTCGTGTGCTGGAGCCAGCTGGAGCTAGCTTGCAAGATCTAATTGTGTGTATCCCTTTACCACTCCTTAGTTTAAGAATGTCATCTTGATAGCCTGAAATCAGCCACATTGAATATATTTACACCATGGAAATTGGCACACGCCAAAAGTTGGACTTGGGAAAGAGAGGCACTTGTTAAATGTTTATTAACATACCTACTGCTTCTAAACTAGAATAAAGTTCTTTTCATTCATTGAATTTTTCTGTGAAGGCTCTATTATTTTGTCAGGTATATGGTCGAAACCAGATAGATAAATGTTACTAAGAGGACCCCCGATTTCAGAAATGCATAGATTAGTATAATGTGACATGAAATAAAATCAAATCACTGTCAAAACAATATCAAAGCAAGAAGTAAAAAAAACCTTGATTTTCAATAAAGAAAATAAGAATTGTGGATTTTTAAATTATAGGGCACAATTAAAATTTGTATAAGAATTATTCAAATGGATTCTTCTTACTTAACTCTTTAACTTTTAAATTACACAAATGAAATTCAAGTGGAGTTAGGAAATCAAGGCCTTTTTATTGTGTTTTTGACTGATTTTTGTTGTTGTTTCATGTTATGTACCAAAGAACATATACTTAGCTAAGAACTGTGCACTAGTCCCCTGTGAAGTGTTGTTTTCTCTCTAAATTATCAGATCTGGTATTTTAGTTTTATCTTGTATTTTAGCCCTCAGAGTAAATGTTATGAACTCAGAGACATTTTGTGATTCCCCACACTGAGATACACTTAATAGTTACCTATTTGCATTATTTTGTATTATGAAATTAGTTTCATTTCCTTCCCCACTTTCCCCAAAATACATTGAAATTTTTTGAATGCCCAGGGTCTCGGAAAATTATCTTATTTGGAAATAAGATACTTTTAATTTAATAAGTTCAAGTGAGGTTTTTAGAGTGGACCTTGATTTGATATGACTGTCGTTCTTGTGAGAAGGGCAAATTTGGACACAGAAACAGATAGGTACAGATGGAAGACCTTGTGAAGATGAATAGGAGGAAGCCCCATGAAGAGGAAGGCGGGAGTTGTGATAATGCATCGAGAAGCCACGGATTACCAAGAAAGTTTCAGAATCTTGGAGAGAGATGTGGAATAGACTCTCCCTCACGGCCCTCAGTAGGAGCCAACACAGCTGCTGTCAGACTTAGGTCCTCCAGAAGAGCAAGACGGCAAATTTCTGTTCTTAAGACACCAGTAAGTGGCACTTAGTTACAGCCACCCTAGGAAACTAAAATGCGCTATTTTAAATGTTTTATCTTGCTTGTCTTCTTATTTACTTGCAGTTAGATGTCTCTTAAAGATGTGAGTGCGTTCTGAGAAACACATTTCCTGGCAATTTTGCTACTGTGTGACCATGATGGATTGGAGTCACATCAACACAGGTAGCACATCCCATGCCACACCTGGGCTTTGAGGTAGAGCCTACAGGTCTGGGCTACCAACCTACTCGTCCTGTTATTATACCAGCTACTATAGGCAACTGTAACACACTGGCAAGTATTTGTGTATCTAAACATCTAAACCTGGAAAAGGTTCAATAAAAAGGAGGAATAAAAGATTAAAAAAGTAATACATCTATCAATGACACTTAGCATGAATGAAGCTTTCAGGACTTTCTCTGGTTGAGCAAGTGAGTGGTGGGGGAATGGAAGGCATAGGGTATTACTGTACACTACTGTAGCTTTTGTAAACTCTGTACACTTAGGCTGCACAAAATTTATTTAGAAAATTAAGTAATTGCACTATAAAATATGATGGCTACAATGTCACTAGGTGATAGGAATTTTTCAGCTGTATTATAATCTTATGAGACTATGGTTGTGCACATGGTCTGTAGTTGACCAAAAATGCTGTTATGTGGCTCATAAATATTTGGTTTCCTCTCTCCTCACACTGGGCAGTAGGGTTCTTGTTCAATGCTCTACCTGGTCCTACATCATTGGCTACCACATCATAAATAATCAAAGGGAGGGTAAGAATTACTTTTAAAAATAGTTAAGTATATTTTTGGGTAATATTTGATCAGGTAACTTGATGTCACCTACACCTATTCATTTTCTTTCTCTCTTTCTCTGCCTCTCCTCTCTTTCTCTCTCAACTTCCCTACCTCCCTCTCTGTCTCTCTCCTTCCCCCTTCCTCTCTCTCCCTCTTTCGCCTTCTCTTTATCCTTCTCTCTCACTGTCTTTCTCTCTCTCTCCCTCCCTTCCTCTCAACTTCACTATCTCCCTCTGTGTCTCTCTCCTTCCCTTTCCCTCTTTCTCTCCCTCTCTTATCCCTTCTCTCTCTCTCATTCTCTCTCACCGTCTTTTTCTTTTTCTCTCTCTGTCTCTCTCTTTTTCATGGATAATGGTGTCAGATTTGTCCTATGTATGACTTTTCCAATGGAAGCTAAAAATTCTAAACATTCTAGATTTTGTCAGTTAGGATTTCATTTATAAGTAAAATAGCAAATATTAAAAGAAATACCCTAAAATAAAAAAGGACTTCACATGATGCTGGCAGAAACAAACATGTTGTATAATAAATTTTTTCTCCCTGGGGCTTCATGTGTCCACATTTAGATTCAGCAGGAGGAAGAGATTAGCCTTCCCTGCTAACAAATGAAGGTTTGGAACTGAGTCTCACTTGCCCTCATTGGCTAGAACTGGGAATTCATGGCCTCATCCCTGGGCCAAAAAACATGTTACTGTGGCCAGGACCAAGGGGTGGGCAAGGTTAGTCTAATAGATCCATGTAATGGAGCCCAAGGGTATGGTCATCACCACCAAACTCAGAGATTCCTCAGGGATGGGGAATGGAGAGCTGCAGGCTAAAGACAAATCCAAAAATACTCTCTACATCATCCAACATAGAAAGACATTTAACATTTTTTGAGCCAGCAGCCTACACCAGCATCACATACATTAAATACTCACTGAACTACTATATAGTCTCTGCTTCTCTTCCAAATTCTACTCTTTCAGATTCATTATTTTGTTTACTCTGCATAACTCAAATTCAAATTAAACCGACACTCGCATTACTTACTTTGCTTTTTCAAAATGTGATGACTCAATAAATGGATTTGAACAGTTTCAAAAGATTTTCCACACCTCAAAAGCACCCAACTGACCCTTTAAAGATACCAACCTCCATTTAATATGGATGGATTCTTGAATGTGAGTCTTAGCATATAAACCAACCGTTAAACATGGCTCTATCTATAATTAAGAGAGAAGGCAGAATATTTTTTCAAATTTATATTTTGTTATTGTTGTGGAGGGAGGATTATTCCCTTCACCAATTGGTTTTATGTTTTTAGGTTTTCTTGATTGATGTTCTGGGTAAAAGCTTCAAATGAACAAAATTTCTGCTAAAAGCTGTACTTACGTGATTCTCCCAAACCACTAGCATTTAAAGGCTAGAATTCACTGGTTTCTAGGGTATAGAATGAAAGGATTTAAGAACACAATTAGTAACTTGTTCCAGCAATTAGAGCTAAGTTTAATTACAAACTAACCTCTTGATAGACCATTTGACAGTCAGTACAAAGTGAGAGAAAGAGATCAGAAAAATGCCAGAAGCTGCAGCGAAACAACTTTCCCAGAGTTATTTTTGCTCACATTATCTTCAGGCCTGGTGTTGCTTTTATGAAAGAAAGGTAACAGATTTCGTTCTTTAAAATGATTTCTTCTGCTGCTGCTGCTTCTTTTTCTATTCTTTTAACTTGGCAACAGCATTTTATTTTTGCATGCTCTCTCTTCTACCTATCATCTGTGACTCAGGGTACCCAATGTGTCCCCTCACCAGCCCCAGAGACATGTCTTCATAGCAGGCAGGAGGGCACCAAGCTTGCTCAGAGCTTAAAGTATTAAAGCACACGAGATCATCAGCTCAAACATACTACAGATGTGCACAACAGAGTTCTGAAGAGCATGCAACTGGCCCAAGGTCATGGAACAGGGCCAGGGCTATGACTTCAACATGTGACTCTAGATTAAGGGAAACAAAGACCACTCTTTGGAACAAAGGAAGGGTTTATTGTTCCTGCAGCTGCACTGGATTCATTTATTTTCTTCCTGTTTGCATTTCTCAAGATAGAGCCCTCAAAAGATAAATAGGACGTTGATTTTTCAACACTGTACTTTTTTGTTTTCCCTTATGTTCCAGGATTCAGATCCATTTACTGGGTATGTTGTACTGATACAGATCTATACAGAGCTGTGCCGGCCCCATGCCCAGAGTCAATTACATTAGCGGCAGAACTGAGCTGAGTGGGAGAAAGCATGTGGTTAGGAATTAGGAGAATTGGCTCCATGCCCTTTTCTCCTGTTTACTAGGTATAAGGAAACCCTCGCCACTCAATTATTTTACTTCTCTTGACTTTAGATAATTTCCTAACTAACACCGCATTCATTCAGCAAATATTATTAGGCACCTACTATGTGTCAGACAGCACTATTAGTTTCTAGAAATATGATGAAACTCAAAGGTACTCACAGAGCTTATATTATGACAGGAGAGGGTCTCTGACAAGGTGCAAATTTGAGCAGAGAGATAAAGAAAAAGAGGGAATGTGTCATATGACAAGTCTGCAGAGAGACATTCAGAGCAAGAAACTAGCCATTTCACAGTTCCTGAGGAGGGGGCAAGAACGCCAAGATCCTTACACAGACCAAACGCTTAGTGTAAGAAATAATCATGGACCATGTAAGCATCTGTGCTAATTATGTGTTCTTACTCTTATTAAAGGGAACCATGTTCTGTTAAGATTACATATGAGTGAGTCGTAGTTTACTGAATTTTTCTAAATGAATGAACAATACTTTTACAATTTATTTCTTTAAACAGTATTAAAAATGTAAAATTTGAAGCCAGCAAACAGTAGTTTGTGAAGGTGCCTCATGAATCTACTAGGCTGGGCTTGAGTCCAGGACGGTTAGGTAGGACGGTTCTAGGAAGGGCTCGGGAAGGTTAGCTTTTACAGTATTATAATCAGTGTACTCTGCTTCTCTTTGAGCCAAGAGCCATACTAAAATAACCCTTTCTTCCCCACTTGCTTGCTAAGGAAAAAAGAAGAAGAAAAATAATAATACAGGTGCAGTTTAGCACAAGTTTGAAGTAAGTGATGGACCAGTCTCTAGTTCTGTTGCTAAGAGAGAGAGAGAGAGAGAGAGAGAGGATGGAGCGGCTTTGGCCACACTCCCTACTCCAATTACAAGTGGTCTACTGACTTCCTGTCCAGCCCTTTCTGCCCTTACCTGCAATGTCAAAATCCATTTACAAAGTGACATCTCTCTTACTAACAGTTGTCACACTTTTTATTGAGAAAATAGCATAGTCTTTTTAAAGAACAAAACACACAGTCACAATAAACTCATAAAGAATATGTTATGTACCCTATGTCTGGATCATGCTTCCTGCTAAATATAAGGCATGCCTGGGACCCTAGCAGTCCTCTGCTATTCACAGTGAGAGGATGCTTTTTATAAACAGATCTTTATAGGTTTGGGGTCAGTTTCCTTTGAAAATAAAGTTATGAATGCTGGAAGGTTCCGCTAAAATTCACTTTCATACCTACAGAGCATATTTCATATGGATCACCAGAGATCAAGGCCCCTATGAAAACAAGCTTGGCCCCTATGAAAACAAGCTTGGCCCCCAGTATATAATTTCATGCTTGGCAGAACCTTAGTTTCTACCATATTTGGCTATTTTACTGTCTGTAGAGTGGCTTCACCTAATCTTTCAATTTCTTGTGTTACTTTTAACCTAAGAGAGTCATTGAGCAAAGAAGGTGTCAAGAAGACCCTTTCTTACCCTATACCACCCTTCCTTCCCCACACCCCACCCTTTCTTGTCTCTTGGCAGTCTCTGGCAAGGCTCCTGAGTTCTCAAAGCTTCTCCTGAATAACACAGCTTGAAAGGATCTTCTGGGCTAAGCCTAGAGGCATTAGCTTGGACCAGTAAGAAGCAGAAGACCAAACAGTTTCTTCCCCATTCATTGAAATAAGATAGTGATGAAATCACACCACTTCCACCAAATACTTCTTGTTTATTTTCTTCTACTTGCACATTATGTGCTAATTTTATTTCATAATTTTATTTATATATTATTTTCTGGATAACAAGATTTAGACCAAGTACTCAGTGACTTTATTGGTAAAAATAAATGACTCGTTGTTGGTAATATTATTATTATTATATTATTATAATTATATTATTATATTATATTATTATTCTTTGCATTTAATTAATAAGTTTATAACTCAATGTTGATGATAATGTACACTTATTGAGGAATCAGGTTAGTCATATATTCTTTACCTAAATCCATGAAGAGGATAATATCATTCTTAAATCACAGAATTTACCTTCTAAATAGCAGAATTTCTAGCTGTTAAACTCTAACTACTATAGTCCATTGCCAAATCTATCACTTAGAATACTTCTCTAAGAAAGATAAAATTCTTTGATTTACCATAATATTCCTTGGCTTTACATTTTATTACAAGTGTCTTCTTTTTATTTTATTTTATTTTGTTTATTGTTGGGGATTAATTGAGGGTACAATAAGCCAGGTTACACTGATTGCATTTGTTAGGTAAAGTCCCTCTTGCAACCATAGTTTGTCTTGCCCCCAAAAGGTGTGGCACACACCAAGGCCCGACACCCCTCCCTCCTTCCTTCTCTCTGCTCTTTCTTCCCCACCCCTCCCTCCTTCATTGTCTCTCTGCTCTCCCCTTCCCCCACTCCCACCATGACCTTAATTGTCATTAATTGTCCTCATATCAAAATTGAGTACATAGGATTCATGCTTCTCCATTCCTGTGACACTTTATTAGGAATAATGTCTTCCACTTAAGTGTCTTCTTTTAATTAATTTTTTTTTTTTTTTATTAAATCATAGCTGTGTACATTAATGTGATCACGGGGCACCATACATTAGTTTCATAGACCGTTTGACACATTTTTATCACTCTGGTTAACATAGCCTTCCAGGCATTTTTTTTTTTTTTTTAATTAAATCATAGCTATGTACATTGGTATGATCATGGGGCATCATACATTAGTTTCACAGACTGGTTGACACATTTATATCACACTGGTTAACATAGCCTTCCTGGCAATTTCACAGTTATTGTGTTGAGACATTTACATTCTACATTTACTAAGTTTCACAT
>CAUYPK010093224.1:0-14403 GCA_963574355.1 Loris lydekkerianus | reverse complement strand
ATATATAGCCATATAACATATATAACTATAATTCACACAAAATCAATTACTATTTCATATTTGACAATGTTTCTTATATATTTTTAACATTTAAACAAGTTTAATTTGTTTTCTCATGACTTTCAGTGGTCTTAATATTTCAAGAAGACCAAATTTAAAGTTGTTGTTGTTGCCCTGGGCCAAGTTTGGATCCGCCAGTCTCAGTGCATGTGGCTGGCATTGCAACCACTGCTCTATGGGCACCAAGACCCAGATTTAGAGTTTTGATTTTGGAATAGTTATCAAATTTCAAAGGCTTAAAACATTTGTTCAAATAAAATTACAAGCCAAAAGATTTTAAAGGAAATACATAGTCAACTGGATCACATGTAAAACATCTTCACAAATTCCCTTTTATGAGCAATTTAACCTTTACAGACAATCTACAAACTTTCTAAACTTTCTTTAACTTTTGCCCTGCCTTTCACTTCTTCACATAACCATTCTGTTTCAGGACAACATTTATCACACAAGATTCTTTCTTTACACAATGCCATTCTCTTTTCTGCCTAGTTTCTCTTACTCTCAAAAATTCACTTTCTATAAAACAGGATCTCAGTTTACCATTAAGTCACCCATTCATTCAGCCAAACTGATAATTAAAAGGTTTAAAAAGCAAGAATCTTATTCTTTGACAAAGATTCAGTTTGTAAAAATAGTTTTCCATTTATACAAATTACCAGTGGCAAAGGGACAATAATAAAAGGTTCTTAGCTTTATCTAGGCATGGAGATCGCCAGGGCTCCTGCTGGGGGGGCTGTAACACTCCCGAGGTGGGCCCGCCCTTCACTGGGCGGGCCCAAGCTCTTTCCTCGCCAGGCCTTCTCAGCCATCCTGGAGCCGCCCTGCGGGACTGGCCGGGGAAAGCTCTTTCCTCGGCTTTCATGCGAGTCCCTGTCTCGCACACGTGTTAGACTTCTTGGTTCGTGTTTCAAGACGGGTGGGGATGGCCACTGACCCTGTGTGCTTGCTTGGCTCCGTTTTTTTCTCCAGCGGTCCCTGGAGAGAAAAAATGTCCTCCAGGCCCAAAGGCATGACCCCCCCCCCCCCCACTGCATCTCCGCCCCATCCTACAAAACAGAGCAAAAGTGGCGCAGAAGGTTTGTGGGGTTAGGGGACTTAGAAGACTCTAGTGCACTGTGAGAACAGGGAAGTGCTTTCAGCCAGGCAGGGGGAGACGAAAAGTTCCCTCTGGAGGCTGGACAACATTGAATGTCCTGCAAAAAGTAATCAGTTTAGCTCTCTCTCTCTCTTTTTTTTTTTCTACCACAAGTCCCAAATTTTGATCTCTGAGTTCGGCCACACTAAAATTCCAATGTAATACAAGAGACACACACACTAAAGACATACAAATCCACCCCCAACAGAAACAATAGGATGACGGTCTCTGACCATGCTGCAGGCGTGACCCGCTTAGTCCACTCAGAAAAACTACAAGCCACACCACGCCCCAAGGGTTCCACATCTGGGGGAAAGGGCCTGCATCCACATCACACCCCAAGGTTTCCATATCTGGGGGGGGGGGTGTGGAACGTCTTCTCAGCACTCCTAGCCGGCAGCCTCCAGCATGTCTGCTTTGACTTTATGCCGACTTTACAGATTCCAGATTTCCAAAAACAACCATGACAGACAAGGTAGACAAGACAGACAGACACTTACCACACAGCAGCTTTTTGGATCAGGTCCTCAAGGGGTCTGGGGGGCTTCCCGGCCAACACACCAAATGTTGTGCCCAGATCCTGAAATTTCCCACAAAGACCACCAGGGATCCGAGTCTGATGTAAAAGCAAAAAGCTGTTTTATTGCAAGTTCAAACTTGGACTCCTGGGGTCTCCGCCACAATGGACCCGTGCCAGGAGCCCTGAGCTCTGGAGCAGAGGGTTATTTATGGTCCCGTGTGGGGGTGGGGGGGGCGTGCAGAGCTTGAAACAAAGGGGGCATTTCTAGATTGGTTAGGTGAGGGGGAAGGGTCCCTGATTGGTGGGCAGATGTCTCATGATGCCTGGGCTTGCCTGGAAGGTGAAACAAATGGTGGGGGGTTGGGGGGGGAGCGAAACTTAACTCCTAAGATGGCGCTGGTCTGGTTCTTTCACTTGCAGCCAGTGCACTGACACAAGCCATTCAGGAACTAAGTCTATCATGAGAAATAAATAGACATTCCTAAAGTATTGCTATTATCAGTAATAGGATTTTGCTTTCCCCCCCAAACTCCAATTAAGACAGACTCATGAAATGATGATAAGTACAATTTACCATAGAAAAACTTTTAATTAAAAAATTTTTAAACTTTTTAAGCACTAGAAAAATCTGTATTTTGAAAAAAGTGTGATATCACAAACAACAGTGGGTTTTTTTTTTTAAAGACTTCTGTCAGCTTTTTCTTGATCATCATTTCTTGCCAAGAACAACTAAAAACACTGGACAAAATACTGTAAGAGGAAAAGATGGATCCAAATTCTGTCAAGTATAGACTTATTATTTAGTTGGGACCTGAAACATGCTAAATACCAGGAGCAGGAGAAGT
This sequence comes from Loris lydekkerianus, assembly GCA_963574355.1. Classification (NCBI taxonomy): domain Eukaryota; kingdom Metazoa; phylum Chordata; class Mammalia; order Primates; family Lorisidae; genus Loris; species Loris lydekkerianus. The sequence continues at coordinate 11,840 of CAUYPK010093224.1, read as the reverse complement.
TGGAAATGGACAAGGTTTTACAGTGACTGCAGCTCAGCATTGAAATGGCTCAATTCATGATTAAACTAAGGTGATCTGTCTCTATCCCAATTTTTATTGGAAGGAAAAGTACCACCAAGAACCTTAAATTCTTACTTAGAATTTTTTTCTTGCCCAATATTTAACATTCAATTAAAAAAATTATCAGACATAATAAGAAAGAAGGTGAAATGACTAAATATCAAGAGAAAAAACAGAAAATACAAACTGACCCATAGAATAGTTAAATTTTAGAGTCCTCAGACTGTGATTAATAAAGTCAATCAATCACATGATATTATGGAGAATTTCATTAGAAGACTAGAACTCTAAATTAGAAAATCAAAAGGGATTTCTGTAACTAAAAATTATAATAATCAAAGTTAAGAACTCAATAGGATGTATATGGGTTTAATAATATATCAGACAAGTTGAAGGAGATTTCCCTCTGGGAAATAGGGAAAGTGTAATAATATGTACCAATGGGTTTTTTTCTAAATTCCAGTGATATTCTCTTCCTTTTATCTGGTAACCTGGGTGTGTTCATTTTATACTAATCCATCAAGCTATGTACATATGACTTGTGTTATGTTATGCATGTATATTAACTAATGGGACTTATTAACTAAAACACATAAAATACTCCTACCCAGATACTCAGAATGAAAGTCTGGGAGGGCTGAGATGTTTTAGGAAACTAAATTCTTGCAGGTAGGGCACACACACACACACAAAATTAACATTTTCAAATAAAAAATGTCAAATTTTTAAATGACTTCCTCTGAACTGACTTGTAAACTGACATTCACCATTGCTTTTTTAAAAACTTCCAACAGGTGCTCATGGGATGTTAAACACTCAGATAGTAGTATCTATCTCTACTTGGGAGAAAGATTATGAGAGTGGGTTGTGTTTGGTAATAACCTAAAACTAAGTCTATTCTACTTATTCCTTTAACAATAAGATACAATTGAATATCGTACATGACATTTGAGTGCAAAAGAAACTTGTTTTGATGGAAAGTTGAATGCTTTCTCAATAAAGGTGAGTCAGGAAAAAAGTGAACAGACTGACCAAGAATAGATAAGGAATATTATTGCTGTGTATGCACACATCATTAACATATTATACATCAAGAATAATGTGCATACCTCCACAAACATATAAATATGTGTATTAAATATAGTCTGGTTCCTCGTTCATAGGATTGTTGTGAGAAACACTGGAGGTGAAATATCTACTTAGAAAACAGAGGCTTAATGGTAGCTATCATTTTTAATTAAGGTAGAAAAGATTTAATTTCTTAAACAGAAATAGCTACATTTCATGAGGATTCTCTTTTTAAGTTCTTTCATGTTACAAAATAATTTTCTGACTTAGGGGAAATCTTGTCCTCTCCCCAAAATGGCCATACTCTGAAAATATAGAAACTGAGTGGACCCCTGCTAATAACTGAAAATGAACCCAAATCATATGAATTAATAACATATAAACACATTTTCTCTTCCAGGCAGGGACATAATCAGAAAATTAAAAGAGGTTGTTAAAGTTGTCCACTGATATAATCATAAATTGAACAAGTAAAATCCATGAGTTTAATCAGAATTAACTTTATTATTTCTCTCTCTTTCAAATTTTAGGTTTTTGCATCTTCCCATCTCACAGAAATTTAGAGTAAGTCCCCAAACTTCTCTGGCCACATTCTTGTAATAAAAACAATCTCAAGTCAGTAATTAAAATATGCAATCCTTGAAGGTCATTCAGGGCTCAGCGGCTGTCTTTTCCTAAATCAGGCCCACTGCAGCTGGATATGGACAGCCAGTGAGGAAGGCGCAAGACTGGTTCCTCCCTCTTTTCCTGGCAGGACTTCTACCTCCTCCTCCATTTCTGACCACCCCTTCCCCAGGATCAGAGGACCAGGAGAAAGAGGGGAATGGAGAGGGCTTTGCCTAGGCTTGCCTGATATTTGAATCTGTCTCTATTCTAGTGTTCTACCCAACTTGGTCCATTTGCTCATTGCCCAAAAGAGAGCCAGTACACTGAGATAGCAGGATTTACAGCATAAGTTTAATTCTGCATAGCACTAAGTGGGGAGATGGAAAGAATTTCCCAAATCTACCTCCCTTAGAATTTGGGAGGCAGAGTTTTTAAGAATAGTTCGATGGGCCAAGTATTAGGCTAGCCATTCTCAACCTGTGGGTCGCAACCTCTTTGAGAGTCGAACGACCATTTCACAGGGATCGCCTAAGACTATCCTGCATATCAGATATTTACATTACGATTCATAACACTAGCAAAATTACAGTTATGAAGTAGCAGCAAAAATAATTTTAGGGTTGGGGGTCACTGCAACATGAGGAACTGCGTTAGGAAGGTTGAGAACCACTAGATTAGGCAATTAGGTTTGCTAATTGGCTGGTTCAGGGTAAATTACGGAGGTATAGAAATCATGTTTCAGTTCCTGGGTTCACTGTTCCAGTTGAGTCAATTTCTTGATATGGACTGCTGATCTGGGTGGGTCAGCCAACCCACTGGAATGTAGAACCTGAAAGATATCTCAGAAACTACGTTTAGGTTTTGGGAGGGTGATGTTATTTACAGAGAGAATTGTGACTTTAGAGTAGCAATTATGGACAATGACTAATTATTATCATTGTTTTTACTTTTTACACTTTTGTTAATTTGTAAGGGCAGTTTTACTATGATCTGTGGAATTTTGACTACCACCCATCACTGGAGATGTCTCAGCTGCAGTCTCTTTTGGGGACATTTTATCTCCTCTGGCTGCTTCTTTACTTTCTAGACCTATGAAAGTCATCTCCCTATTAGGGTCCCTTTTTTGTGCCTTGATTAGGTTTTCTCTCATGGCTCATCTCCAAGGACACACTAACATAACAATTTCCCTGAACAGCTCTGCCACCATAGGTAACCTGCCAATGCTGTGACCTCTCTTGGCTCCAGCATCAGAGCAGCTGGCCTCTGCCCTTTAGATTCATTTGGTACTAGTTGAACACCAGCCCTTGGGTGACATACACTCATCAACTTTGCAGTTGTCTTGCATTTTCAACCCAAACGAGGCACATAATTCTGTTGTCTTGCATTTTCAACCCAAATGAGGCACATAATTCTCACCCATCAAGTGATTTTTTTTTTTTTTTTTTTGCAGTTTTTGGCCAGGGCTGGGTTTGAACCCACCACCTCTGGCATATGGCGCCCCCATCAAGTGATTTTTTGCACAACTGAAAAGGCAATGAAAAGCAACCTAATTCATTGATCTGTGTCTGACAGTATAAGTATTCACTAAATATTAATTGAATGTTGAATACATGTGTTCATACTAGCTTGCCTATTTGGAGATATGATTTGACTTAGTAGTTGTGATGGAAAATGAGTTTTCCCTCTGAGACATTTCAGAGTGGTTTAAATTGTCATGTCAGAAGGGGTTTGGGCTACCTTCTCTGAGACTCATGGTAGAAACTAGCAGAGTTGCATTTTTTTTCTATGCTATGCCTCTACAGACAGCAGCATTAAACTTGTGAAAAACACCAGAATGTAAGCTATTTCAGAAGTAGCTGTCTTTATCTCACTCTCCTGAATTCTATCATCCATTCATTTAGGGCATTTTAGGCTTTGGGAAAATAGATTGAAAGCCTTACTCACCATTTTTGTTTCAGCTTCCAGCTGCTAAATAATCCCCCAATCAGTAAGTAAAAGGGAGGTTTCACTTATCAATCAGGCTTCTTCCCACTCCTAAGTGGAAGAAAACAGGCCCTTGGATGCATCCAATAGATGGAGTGACGCCTACCTGCAGCTCTCTCTACCATCAGAGCTTTGGATAGAACAAATAGCTTTGGATGGAACAAAAAGGCAGAGAGGAGGTGGGGGGACTGGAAAGAAGCAGAATGAAATGCACGATAAATAGCCCTCACGATAATGGAAGTGCTGGAACTGTTCAGCTGACTGTTGGATCGAGTGGTATTGTTCTTTTCAGGTGCTACACGGGAAATGACCCTGTTGCAATGGCAGCCTCCAAGTGTGCTACCAGACAAGCTACCCCAGAGGTCACAGAACAGAAAGGCTCACAGATCAAATGCTTGAATCATATGGCTTATGAAATCAATTTAAAGCTGACAGTGAAAACCAATGGAAAAGACATGAGGTGAACTAACACTTTTAGGCTGGAGTACTGGTGTGGTGAAAGGAAAGGACCGTCTGAATCCTAGGATGCATGTTGTTCATACATTTTCTCTCTCTTCCTCCTTCCCTCTCTTCTCTCTCTGCGTGTATGCATGCCTGTGTGCAGTGCGTTATTCTTCCCAGCTGATGGTGGTGATGACAATTAAGAGTTGAGGATCTAGCCAGGGGGCCCGTAGAGAGAAGGCATCTTGGGCCAACCACACACATTTGCTCTATTGAAGAGATACAAAGACAGGCACTCCTGGTCACAGCTGTAGCCAATCAGCTTGCTGAACGGCTATGAGTTTTATTTATGCTTCATGGGCAGAGGACACAGGGGGCCAAAATGAACATCACCAATGGGTGGCTAGATTGAGACTTTCTGAACACTAAGCACTCACATATGGTATTTTAGTGTAGGGCCAGAAAAAAATTGTTTGGGCTTTCTTACCCACGGTGCTGCCGGAAGTCACTATATTTTTCCTGGATAGTCATGCCATCACTGTGTATGGTCATGGTTTTGTAACTGCTGCTTGGCACTTTGCCACCGTTGTTCCCCTGGGTGTATACAGATGTGTACAAGACCTTTGGCTCATACAGACTTCCTATGCTAGCTCGCCTACTCCCATGAGCTGAACGAGGGAGAACTTCCCCTGTTTGCTGGCTGGCTGTCACGAGCTGAATAAAGCATGTTGTACCTGCCCCTGGTGTCTACGTTCCTCTCCGGCCTGTCAGAATGAGAATAGTTGCATTACAGTGTCTCTTGCATATTTAATCTCATAGATATTGAAGACCCAGGTGCCTCATCAATATTAGGTATCTCTTGATCCATCCATCGGTCTCAGTCTGTGTTGAACAAACATACATTCTACTTGCTAACCACCTGGACTTAGCACAGTCCAGGAATTCTGCCCATGTGTAACAAACTTTTTGCTTACTAATTACCTGTCTATACTTAAAACTCTTAAAAGGTGTTGCCTGTTATACAAACTACAAATTTGTCTAACAAAATTAGTTTCAAAAGCAACTGCATGTTATGATATATCTTTCACTGTGGAACAATGTCTCATTCATCTGTTTCGTGTGTGGCTGGCAGCAACACATAAATATACACCTAATACAGCCCCCCCCTTAACCTCAGGCGATGTGTTCCAAGACTTCCAGTAGATATCTGGAATTGTGGATACTACTAAATCACACACACACACTCACAAACACACATTCACACACACATATATAGTGTTTTTTTTTGTTTTTGTTTTTTTTTAATCTGATAACCTAGAGGGCTACTAAGTGACAGGTGGGTAGCATCTACAGTGTGGGTAACCTAGAAAAAGGGCTGATTCCTGTCCCAGGCTGATGAAGCAGGATGGTGTGAGATTTCATCACACTACTGAGAACAGCATGCAATTTAAAACTTATGAATTGATTATTTCTGGAATTTTCCGTGTCATACGTGTGAACTGCAGTTGACTGTGGGTAACTGAAACTGAAAAGTAAAACAGACGAGGGGGTGGGACTACTGTACATGTGTTTGCATAGAAAATGAATTTCAGTGTCATTGCTACATGTCCACTACTTCAAAGAGCGCTACAAGCAATCAAATGGACGCTTTTCTTGGTAAGTATTTAAGTTAAGCTCAAAACTTAGTAGTTCAAAACAACAACTATTTATTATTTCCAGAAGCCTATAAGTCAGAGAGGTGGTTTTGCTCATTTGTTCTCAGCTGGGCTTACTCTTTCACCTACACGTCATCTGGAAGGTCAGCCTGGAGGGGGATGGTCTAGGATGGGAAGAAGCTTTGTGGTAAAAGATATGTGCTGCCTTAGTATAATAAATCCTGATTTACTTTTTTTCATAATAAAATATGGTAATAATCATGTTATTAGAAGGAATGTGAATTTTGAATGTAATGTAATGGCCCTCAGAAATACAATATGTGTGATGACAAAGTTTGTTTGATTCCAAATGCTATTGGGAAAAGCAGCCAGTGCCAAGGGTGAAACATCCCTAATATTTTCTCACCATCTACCTCCAATCATGGGAAAAGCCCAACCATCACTTTAAACGACAGTAGCGTAAGAAGCAGAAATTGAAACTGGCCCACCTCTGCTCTCTTTGGTGCCAGCTGAGTCTAAGCATTGAAAAAACAAAAACAAAAACAAAAACCATTAGCATTTAGCACTTGCCTGAGGCTGTGGAAATTGTAAAGCTCAAGAAGGTTCTAGAAGACTTAGCATGACCTCATTATTTTGTAGGGCAGAGGCATTGTCATAAATTTGTTTAATATGGTTGTTGCCTTGGTATCCGAATTTAGGCCTGGCATAAGTTGTTTGAAACCCAACCCCTGGCCAAGTTAAAAATCTTCTCTCCCCTGTGGTTATTTGTGATACGAAGCACTTATTCTTCACCCCACTGACCCAAAACCCATCACATGAGACCTGGGAATTGTAAATAAGTTTCTGCCTTCATGTGTTTTCTTTAAAGTCATCAATCCACAGCTCCCCTGGGGAAAACCAAGGGGATAGTGGCCACAGACCTTAATAAAGAAACAGTCCCACAGGTCCCCTCTGTCACTCCCAATGCTGGGTGAGCTCCCTGCCCCTATGGACTTCGCAGCAGCCACCGTTGGTACCCCCACCTCCCTGGGATCTGAAGTAATCAATTTCTTCTGTTTTATGCATTTTGGCTTCATGTTCTCATTGTGTCTCGCCCGACTGACATCTAAACCGAATTCCACTCATTCCCACCCAGGGCTCTCCTCCAGAGTGGTTTTCTTGGCTTGTGATTGCACTCAAGGGAGAGAGACCTTGAGTCCAAATTATAATAGAGAGAAGCCATAACACCAGAGATCACAACAGCTGGTGCAGTGAGCAGGGTGTGTGGCTGTGACTGTGAGGGGCACAAGGAAATGACGTCAGACTGCCCTTGGAGCCCTAACTGGCCCTTCCATGTGCTTGATCTCATCTGGGAAGATTGCACGTGGGCCAGTCTCTGCTGCTGCCCTGTCTCTGCTGAGGGCTTCCAAGCCACCATCACTATGTTGGGGAAGTGGTCCTAGAACGTCCGTGTGCTTTCCAGGACCCATTGATTGCCAACCTTACCAGGGCAAGAGGGGCAACCATGATCCATAACTGTGGCTCCAGCTGGTCCTTGGAAGGGGAGCTACTGGGCAGAATGAAGTTGATTATATTCTAAAGGCCTAGCCTGGTGGCCAAAGAGCTTATTACAGAGGGTCAAAAGGGGGTACCCTCCGCTCCCCCATCTGTCAGGTAGCTTGTAGGGCAGCGTGAAGCTAGCGGAGTGCAGGAAGAGCCTCCTATTCTGCTGCCACTGAGCTGGGGAGGCAGTGTCTAGATGTCACTTGACTTCCCAGCTTGATACCAGGAATGCTCTCTTCCCCAGGACATAACCATGATCTTTGGTGATGTCTATGCTGCTGCCTTCACTTGCTCTGTCCTTTTTGTCCCCTGATCCTAATGAGGTCAATTGTATACCTCTGCGAGTGAGGCAGCTTTCTACAACCTGGAGAAAGGAACCACAGATACCTCACTCCCAACAGGGGTCACTCGGACAGCCAGAACCTTGTTAGGTAAACATACAAAGACAGGAGAAAAAGGTTTCTAAGATGTGTAAAAAGAGAGCTATTCTAAAGCTTTCACTTTAACAAAAAGAAAAAATGAGGAGTGCTGTAGAGAGACTGATTATCTGGGGGGAGGCACATCAGATAGAGGCTGGAGAGGCAGCACCCCTTCCTTTCTCTTTCCAGAGGCGGGAATTAAAGCTGGGCTTCAGGCTGCTAAAAGCTGAGGGGGAATATACGTGTGTAAAAGACTGTCCCTTTAGGCAGCTACAAGTTCAAGAAAAAAAGAGAAAGTTTAAACTTGAAGTACTGATCAAATGCCAGGTCTAACAAACTTAATGCTATTCTTATATTACTCACTAATTTAAAAACAAACCCTTAAATACAGGAAGGAAGAAGGTAATAAAATAAATCATATATACTCACATATATTATTTTAATATAAATATGGAATAAATAGATACATTATAAATGCATATATATGATATATAACTAAATTAAAATACATTTCATAATTTGATCCAACTGGAAATACCAAACTTACATACTAAATTTATATACTAAAGAATTTATATAACAAAATGGGGAAAAGGATACCAATTGGCTTGGTTCCTGTAGAACATAGGTTCTAATTTTAATAATCACTGTAATGTACTGTCTGAGAAAATGTCATGGACTTAATCAATATTGGGGTTCAAATTATACTTACACCTGAGATCCCACTAAATTTAAACACTCTGCCCCTACAATCTTGAGAAGGTAACTAAATATAAAATAGAGAAGAAAAAAATGAGTAGGCCTCACTTTATTGACAGCCTTGTCTGAATTTCTCACAGTTACACCACTCATTGCTGAAATGCTGCAGTTCTCAACCTGTGGGTTGTGACCCACAGGAACTGTTTTAAAGGCATTAGGAAGGTTGAGAACCACAGTGTGATCTTTCGTGGCCATGGATGCTCTGACGTGATGAGTAATAAATTAAAATTCAAGTCAGCTTTTGGCATGTGGCTGCTTTTTGTCCCTTGGCCAGGATGTCTCTAATAAAAGACAGGGCCCAAGAAACAACACACATAACTGAACTTCAGGCGATTATCTTAACAGTGGATGCCCTGGCCAGCAAATGGTCGATTTTCACATTTACGAGGTATCCCCAAAGTCACCAGATGTAGCAGTATATTTTGAGAAGTTTGTAATGAATATTTTGTAATGGTATATCTAGCTACAACTTCCCATTTCCTGTATATGGTGACTTTTGGGACAACTTACATTATGGACTTTTGGGCCTAGAAATTGTCCCTTTCAAGGTAAAAAGCAAAGCAAAAACTCTGGCAATCTCTTGCTTCATAGATACCCAAAATATCAAGCAAAATTACATGTTTCCACATATACTAAGGCCACAATACAAGGCTTTGCCAAAACACTCCTGTTTCCTTCAGAGTTCTAGATGTTACTTATAGTAACCAAGACACACATTTCACTTCTTAAAATGCACATGGTGTGGCTCTCACTGGAGGCATCTGACAGAACATTAATGTCCCTGAGAAGACCCAAACAGGAGCCTTCACTGAGAGGCATAAGGGTATCTTCAAACAATTCCTTTCCAAATTCCAGTCCAACAAATAACCCCGCATGCTCCCTGTCTGGCCTCCAGCTTTAACTTATTTTTTATACATTTCAGTCTTTCCCTCATCCCACAGGACAGGAGGTCAGATTGAGGGCACGGAGGACACCTTCTTTCCTGGGACTCATGACCCATAGATTGCCCAGGCAATCTATTGCACAGGCCAGGCAGCTGCTCATCTGACATGAGTCCCAGTTGAACCTAAATTTCTGCCCAGGAGAGAACCCTGTTGGGTGCAGCTGTGTGTCACGGTGCTGACTGCTGGCTCTCTCCCTATGGGTGTGGGTGCTTTATGGGTCACAGCCCAAAGGCCCACATCAACTCAAGAGGGTCCCGCCTGAATAGGACATCCCAGTCACACATCTCAGATGACATCTCTGTGGCCAGAAACCTCACTTCTGCAGATGACTTCACTCCCTGTGTCTGAGCTACTTCACCCCAGGATTGAAAGCCTCCACCCAGCAATGGTGCCATGAACTGCCTCTCCCAGGATACTGAATGGACACGGGTTGTTCTTTGCTTTTCTACCTGAACTCACTGTCTGCTTCACCTATTCTTTGCTCTCAGTTCAAATGCATACCCCTATTCTTTCATGCCTAAAGGGGAATCTGATCCAAGTTATTAAAGTTAATGGAGATGATTCCTTTTCCCAGGAGTCCCCTGCCTCATATCAGCTCCCTGGGGACGGGGGACCACCCCACTCCCTCTCTCTTTTCTTACTTTTCCCTCCAGGTTTCCACCACAGCCTCTGATAGTCAATTTCTCCATCACCCAACTACAACTGTCTTATATTTGTAAAGGGACATCAAAGCCCCAAAGAGTAAATTGTAGTAATTCTTATAATCGGCCTCAGCATCCATTCTGAATACCTACCTACCAGAAGCAGCAAGCTCAATCACATTTGGCAGAGTTTACAGCCCTCTGCCTCCTGCCCATTGCTCAAGGTGGTCAGTCCAGATATCTGCCACGTACAACAGCTCTAGTGAACTCCTTCCTGTGGAGCAGCAGGATACAAGCTACTGGACTTGCCCACTGACCTCCACGCCCACATGGCCTGTGTAGATATGCCACAGTGACTATCTCAGTCACACTGTGTTTCCACAGAGCTTGTGCCAGCTTGCAGTAAACCAAACAATTCAAACCCACTGGGGGAAATCTGTCTGGGGAACATCGTGGACCCCAGTCAAAGCTTGGTGCACAGGACCCTCTTGCTCCCCACCTGCTGGTTGGGCATTTGTACCTGGATGTCCTCCCTCTTCCCTCTGGTCCTGTGGGCCTGCTGCCCTCTTCTCCTGGCTCTGTAAGTAGTACGCTGCTGCTGTTGTGCTGTGTTTCCCTGGGTTGCCTCCTCGTGTCTCATCTGACTGATGCTGTGGCAGGGCTCTCCTAGAACCTGGCTACCTTGGTAGGAATAAATTGAAGAGCTACGCATGTGTCAGCCAGTATCAACGTGTTTCTTTTCTTTTTTTTTTTTTTCTTCCCAATTTATTTCAAATATAATTTACTTTATACAACATTTGTAAGATGGCTGGGAGAAAGAAACGGTGATAACAAGTAGTTTTGGATAATGTAACAACAAAGGGTCACATGCAATAGAACCTCCACAATTGAACACCTCCTTAGTTGACCTAATTTTCATAGACTGGAACTGCACCACCTGTATATATCGGTACAGTAGACCTAGTTCCATATGTTGACCACCTCCGTATGTTGACCAGTTTGTTACAGTCCCTTGGTGGTCAGCCTATAGAGGTTCTACTGTCTTAAAAGTTTGCCTTTAAATTTTCTGTGGTATCCTAAAAGATATTTGTCCTAGATTTTATTTATTTATTTATTTTTTTTTTTTACTGACTTGGCATTTTTTTGTTGTTGTTAAATCATAGCTGTGTACATTAGTGCAAACAAGGGGTACAATGTGCTGCTTTCATATACAATCTGAAGTACTCTCATCAAACTGTTCAGTGTAGCTTTCATGGCATTATCGTAGTTATTGTATGTAGGCATTTGTATTCTGCATTTAGTAAGTTTCACCTGTACCCATTCTAAGATGCACCATAGATGTGGACCCACCCATTACCCTCCCTCCACCATAACCTCCCACCTCCCTTCCTCTTCCTTGGCTCTTTCCCCATAGTCTTGTGCTATTGTTGGGCTATAGCCTTCATGTGAAAGCTACAATAGAGCTTCATAATAGAGCTGAGTACATTGGATACTTTTTCTTCCATTCCTGAGATACTTTGCTAAGAAGAATAAGTTCCAGCTCCATCCATGTAAACACGAAAGAGGTAAAGTCTCCATCTTTCTTTAAGGCTGCATAGTATTCCATGGTATACATGTACCACAATTTGCTAGTCCATTCGTGGGTCGATGGGCACTTGGGCTTCTTCCATCACTTAGCAATTATGAATTGGGCTGCAATAAACATTCTGGTACAGATGTCTT
>CAUYPK010093222.1:0-11208 GCA_963574355.1 Loris lydekkerianus | reverse complement strand
GACTTGGTCATGGTGTATAATTTTTTTGATGTGTTGTTGGATTCTGTTTGTTAGGATTTTATTGAGTATTTTAGCATCTATATTCATTAGTGATATTGGTCTATAATTTTCTTTTCTTGTTGGGTCTTTCCCTGGTTTAGGGATCAAGGTGATGTTTGCTTCATAGAATGTGTTGGGTAATATTCCTTCTTTTTCTACATTTTGGAAGAGGTTTAGTAATATAGGTACAAGTCCTTCTTTAAAGGTTTGGTAGAATTCTGACGTGAAGCCATCTGGTCCTAGGCTTTTCTTTTTAGGGAGATTTTGTATAGTTGATGCTATTTCAGAACTTGATATAGGCCTGTTCAACATTTCCACTTCCTTCTGGCTAAGTCTTGGTAGGTGGGGTACTTCCAGGAATTGGTTGATTTCTTTCAGATTTTCATATTTCTGAGAGTAGAGTTTCTTGTAATATTTGTTAAGGATGTTTTGAATTTAAGAGGGGTCTGTTGTTATTTCATCGTTACCATTTCTGATTGATGAAATTAGAGATTTTACTCTTTTTTTGCTGGTTAGGTTGGCCAAAGGTTTATCTATTTTATTGATCTTTTCAAAAAATCAACTTTTGGATTTACTGATCTGTTGTATAATTCTTTTGTTTTCAATTTCATTTAATTCTGCTCTGATTTTGGTTATTTCTTTTCTTCTGCTGGGTTTGAGGTTGGAGTGTTCTTCCTTCTCCAGTTGCTTGAGATGTTCCATTAAGTTATGAACTTCCTCTCTTCCTGTTTTCTTGAGGAAGGCTTGCAGTGTTATAAATTTCCCTCTTAGGACTGCCTTTGCAGTATCCAAGAGGTTCTGATAATTTGTGTCTTGATTGTTTTGTTCCAAAAATGTGATTTCCTTCTTAATCTTGTCTAAAACCCATCTATCCTTCAGCATAAGGTTGTTTAGCTTCCATGTTTTTGTATGGGTATGCAGGTTCCTGTTGTTAATTAGTTCAACTTTTATTCCATGATGGTCTGAGAAGATGCAAGGAATAATTTCTATTTTTTTTTTAATTTGCTGAGGTTAGAGTTTAGATTTGTGGCCTAGGATGTGGTCGATTTTAGAGTATGTTCCATGGGCTGATGAGAAGAATGTGTATTCAGTTTTGTTGAGGTGAAATGTTCTGTAGATGTCTGTTATGTCCAGATATTGAGTGGTTAAGTTTAGGTCTAAAATTCTTTGCTTACCTTCTTTTTGGAGGATCTATCCAGCACTGCTAAAGGGGTGTTAAAATCTCCAACTACTATGGAACTGGAGGAAATCAAGTTGCTCATGTCTGTTAGCAGTTTCTCTTATAAATTGAGGTGCGTTCTGGTTGGGTGCATAAATATTAAGAATTGAGATCTCATCATATTGAGTATTACATTTAACAAGGTAACTCAATAATAACAAGATTGTAATGCTTGCTTTTTTCTGCTTTCCATTTGCCTGGAATACAGATGACCATCCCTTCACCTTGAGTCTATATTTTTCTTTTAATGTAAGATGCGATTCTTGGATGCAGCAGATATCTGGCTTGAGTTTTTGTATCTAGTCAGCCAACCTGTGCCTCTTTAGAGGACAATTTAAACCATTCATATTAATTCAGAATATTGATAAGCCTTTCGAGAGTCCAGTGGACATTTTTAATCCTTTTGCGACTGTGGAAGTTGGAATTTGATCAAAATTTTCTGGGTGGGTTTACTTTTGTGGTGGAGGATTACACTGGTCTTTATGGAGGTTAGGTCTGAGAATATCCTAGAGCGCAGATTTAGTTATGGCAAATTTCTTGAACATGTGAATGTCATTGAAGTATTTAATTTCTCTGTCATAAATGAATCTCAGTTTAGCTGGTTCCAGGATCCTGGGTTGAAAGTTATTTCGTTTTAGGAGATTAAAAGTTGATGACCATCTTCTTCTAGCTTGAAATGTTTCAGCAGAGAGACCTCCAATTATTCTAATATTCTTGCCATTGTAGGTGATGGTTTTCTTTCGTCTGGCTGCTTTCAGAATTTTCTCCTTCATATTAACTTTAGTGAAATTGATTATGATATGTGGGGGATGTCTTATTTGGGTTGAGTCATGCTGCATTTCTGAAAATGCTATCTGAATTTCAGAATCTCTTGGCATGTCTGGAAAGTTCTCTTTCATAATCTCATGCAGAAGAGACTCTGCCTTGTGAAACCACTTCATCGCTTTCTGGGATCCCTATAAGATGAATATTAGTTTTCTCAAATTACGCCAGAGCTCTCTGAGAGAGTGATCTGATTTTGCCCTCCATTTCCCTTCCTCTTTGAGAGTTTGGGAGTGTTTGAAAGCTTTGTCTTCAATATAAGAAATCCTTTCTTCTGTTTGCTCCATTCTGTTACTGAGGGATTCTACTGTGTTTCTCAGATCTTTGAGGGCTGCAACTTCTTGTCTCAATGTGTCAAAATCTTTGGTCATTTGGTCTTTGAATTCATTGACTTCTTGAGATATCTTTTGGGTTACTGCTTGGAATTCTAATTCAATCTTATTTGCTATCCAGATTCTGAATTTGATTTCTGTCATCTCAGCTATTTGTTTGTGTATGGGATCTTTTGCTGTGTCTGCCGCATTGATCCTTGGGGGAGTTGATCTACTCTGATTATTCATATTGCCAGAGTTTTTCTGTTGATTTTGCCTCATGATTGTTTTTTACCATTGCCTCTGGCCGTCCTCAGAGTGGGGAGGTGTCTCTCCAAGATTAGACCACAGCGGGATTATTCTATTGTTGCTAGATCTTTGTAGGGAGTGACCCTGTGTAGTTCCTCTGGGGCTGCCCCAGCTAGGGATTTCTGGTTGTGGAAGCATCTCCAGAGTGTGATACACCCGGATCCAGTAACAGGGGAGGTGGTGCGCACAGTCTGGGAGTTCCTTGTGCCCAGTGACTTTGGCACAGAGAGCCCAAGGCTCCAGCAGTCTCTGGCCAGGATAAGGGCTCTGGACAGAGGCATGGAGGGCTCTGGAGGGCACGCAGCTACCAGAGTCCCTGGCCAGACGAGCGGGCTAGTGTGGAGGCAGGGAGGGTACAGGAGGGAGGACACGGTGTTGCACGGCTCCCGCAGTTCCTGGTCAGGGCATGCAGAGGCTCGACAGGCATGGGTCTCAAGCCGAGGGTCCTGGCACAGCTCATATGGAGGTCCAGGCAGCATCAAGCCCAGGAGTTTGCTATGAGCTGTGATGCCATGGCACTCTACCCAGGGCAACAGCCCGAGGCTCCAATGTGCCAAAACCGGTCTCACTCTGCCCGTGAGGGTTAAGGCTGTAAGGCAGCTCAGTCCCAGCCTTTAGGCTGCTCAGTCACTAGGTTACTAGCTCCCACCTGATCCTTGCTCTGAGACCCTGAGGGCGGAGCTTGCCGGGGAAATTTTCTCACAATGGGTCTTTGTGGCCCACAGCCAAGTACTATTAGGTTCGTCCGGCTCAGCAGCTCAGTCTGGGGCCCTAGACAATGCCCAAAGTTCTCCGCACTCCTGCTCATGCTCTCCCCAAGGCAGTTCAACTGAGTGCCAAGTCCAAAAACACCGAAACAGTTCACAGGTAAGGCCTTTCCGGTTTGCAGTCTTACTGCTGTTTGTACTTGGTTGCCGCTGGATTAGGTCGATCGAACAAATGCAACCACTTCCCGGTTTTCCACTGTTTTTGTCCTCCTCTTGGCATCCAGAAGTCCCTTGCTGACTCCCTGTATCCTCAAAGGGATGATTATAGGCAGATCCCACCAGACAGAGATGCCTTGAGTCTTATCTCCCCAGACTCACCGTGCCCAGTTCTTCCTTTTCATTTCTTTTAGTTCTTTGTTCCCTGCTTCATGCTGATTTCAGAGATGTATTTCAAAAAGGGAACAAGGGATGTGTGTCATGTTGGTCTTGTTTACTAGACTGAACGCCCTGAAGATGAGGACTGTCTTGGTTGGGTATCTCTAGCATTTTATGACTTACCACAGTATCTATTTTATACTACGGTTAGGGATGATTCAGGGAATTGGACATAGTTAACCTGAAAAACTTACTTAGAGAAGTCACTGAGTGTTAGATAAACGTTTGTGAGTAGAATCACCAGACCATTTTGTAATTCTAGGATCTCTGGTTTTGCAAAAGCAGATTTTTCTTAACAGTATTGCCACATTTGTGCTTTCACTCAAAACAATTTTAAAACCATATAAAGTATCTCAGCAGGTATTTTCAGGCATTGAGCAACAGGCAGTACAGGACTGATTCCTAAAAACAGACACAATCTTGAATGCCACAACTGATTATGCTAGGGTTCTGCTTTGGGGTGTCTTCCCGCGTTATCATGGGGAGGTTGAGTCCAAGCAGAGTGGCAGTTCTTCTGAGTGGAAGAAGCAGAGGTTGGTATACTGAAGCAACTGGAATTTAGAAGTCAGAGTTCAAGAGAAAAGAGAACTTTGTAGAGGGAGGCAGACATTTGCATGGGTACTTGTCAAGGGTACATGTTTGAGGGCTGGGATGTGCACATATAGGACAAGGATCTGGGAGACCCAGCCAAAAATTACTTGCTCTGAGATTTAGAGTTGAACAGACATTAAATAGTATTACCAGACATTAAATAGTATTGGGAATCCTTGAAGCTTCAGCCACAGTGGAGAAATCTCATGAAACACTCAGGCATTAAGTTACTACTCAAGAAATGTGATATAATCTTAGGAGTTGGGAGAATACTTTACCGCAGAGGTTGGTAAATGTTTTCTTAAAGAGCTGGACATATTTGCTTGTAGTCCATATTGCTATTACTGAATGTTTCTGACACCCCGCAACCCAGAGTGCTTCCCTGCCCCCACCACCATGTGAGGACACTGTAAGAAGCTGGCTATCTTTGAAGCAGGAAGTGGGCCCAGACCAGACACCAAATATGCTGATGTCCTGATCTTGGACTTCCCAGCCTCCAAAACTGTACAAGGTAAGTTTATGTTGTTCACAGACATCTAGTTTATGGCATTTTGTTACAGTGGCCTGAATGGACTAAGGCACACATGGTCCACTTTAGAACTATTCAGCTTTGCTGCTGCTGCAGCACAGAAGTAGCCACAGACAATATATAAACAAATGGGCATGGCTATATTCCAATATAAATTCAGTTATCAGACAAGCAGCCAGCCTATGAGCCATATTCTAAGTTCAAGCAGAAATACGTGCACTCTAACAAGAGATAAAACAATACCATTTAAAGGAAAACAATATAATCCAGACAATCTACAAAATATTCATAATGTCTATCATTAAATTTAAAACATTAGCCACTTATGGTGCATAATGCAAGGGTACATGTCAGATATATTAGTATAGAGTATAAATGTCTTAACATAATAATTAAGTAAACAAGATGAGGTATATATTAACCAGTGTGATGTAAGTGTTCCTAATTCTATATGAAATCAGCACATTGTTCCCCCTTAAATGCATTAATGTATACAGGATGTATGTGTTTGTGATTTAATAAAAAAATTAGCCATATAAAGAAGAAATTGTGAGCCAAATCAAGAAAAAAAATCCCAATTGTTAGAAACATCCCCCAATACCCCAGAATTTCTTAAGAGAACTTAAAAGAACTTTACGGCAGCTATTTAAATATGTAAGAATATAAAGGAAAAAAACAATAATAGTGAACAAATAAAGAATCTCAGAGAAATGGAAACTGTAAAATAAAAATGGAAACTTGAGAACTAAAATGTACCATATCAGAATGAAAAATTCATTATGTAGGCTATTGAATGTTGTGAATGAAAAATTAGCAAATTTGTACATAAATCTATACATTTACCTAATCTGAAAAATGGGAGGGGGAAGGTTTTTAAAAATTGAACAGAGTAACCACTAAAAAGGCAATGCAAATATGACTTACAGTGAGGAATTAGATACATTTAACCCAGAAGAAGACAGAAAAGGAGGAAAAGGGGTAGGTGGGGGAGAAAATGGAATGGTTAGAAACAAATAGCAAAATGACTACCTTCTATATATGAAAATTATTCAAAAAGAAATGGAGTAAATAGAACTGAAAGGCAGAGATGGTAAGACTAGTTAAAAAACATGATCCAAACCACAACAATAATAGCCAACTAATCTTTGGCAAAAGCAATATAATGGAGAAAAGAAAGTCTTTTCAATAATTAATTCTGGAACAACGAAACATCCACATACCCACCCCCATCTAAACACAGATCTTACACCCCTCACAAAAATTAACTCAAAATGGAACACAGACCTATATAAGGCAAACTATAGCACGCCTAGAAGATAACATAGGAGAAAATCTAGATGACCTTGGGTTGTCGATGACTTTTTAGATTCCACACCTAAGGCATGATCTATGAAAGGAATAATTGATAAGTTGGACTTCACTACGATTTAAAACTTCTGCTCAACACATGGTCAAGAAACTGAGAAGACATACCCCAGAGTGAGAAAACATATTGTGAAAGCTTATTTCATAAAAGATTTGTTACCCAAAGTATATAAAACTCTTAAAGTCAACAATAAGAATATGAACAATCTAATTTAAAAAATGAGCAAAAGATCTGAACAGACACTTCATCAAAGAAGATGTACAGGTGGCAAATAGGCATATGCAAAAATGTTCAACATCTTATGTCATTAGGAAATTGCAAATTGAAACAACAGTGAGATAATGGTGAAAACCCAAAACACTAACACCACCAAATGCTAGCAGAATATGAAGGAACAGGGGATGCCCGGAGCTCAGTGGTTAAGGCGCCAGCCACATGCTCCGGGGATGGTGGGTACGAACCCAGCCCGGGTCTGCTAAACAAAACAAACAAACAAAAAAAATAGCCAAGTATTGTGGTAGGCACCAGTAGTCCTAGCTACTAGGGAGGCTCAGGCAAGAGAATCGCTTGAGCCCAAAAGTTTGAGGTTGCTGTGAGCTATGATGCTGCAACACTCCGAGGGTAACAAAATGAGACTCTGTCTCAGAACAAAACAAAAAAATGTGAATGAACAGAACTGCTTAGTGAAATGCAAAATGGTACAGTCACTTTGGAAGATAGTTTGTTTCTCACAAAACTAAACACACTCTTACCACCATATGATCCAGTAATTGTGCTGCTTTGGCATTTACCCACATGAATTGAAAGCTTACAACCAAAACATCCTTCAGGATACATCTGACAATGGAATGTTATTCAGTGTTACAAAGAGATGAGTTACCAAGCTATGAAAAGAAAAGAGGAATCTTAAATGCATTTTACTAAATTAAGCCAATCTAGAATGGCTACATAGTGTGTGATGATTACAACTATATGAGATTTTAGAAAGGCCAGACTTTGAAGACAGTAAAAAGACCAGTACCAAGGGTTATGAAAGATGAATAGGTGGAACACAGATAATTTTTAGGGTGGGGAAACTATTCTATCTGATGCTATAATGGTGGACTGACATCATTATACATTTGTCAAAACCCATAGCGTACAAAACCAAGAGAGAACTGTAATATAATGTGGACACTGGCTGATCAAGAGGTGTCAGGTAGGTTCGTGAGTTGTGACAAGTACACCACCGTGGTGTGGGATACTGGAAATGGGGGATACACGTACCACAGGGGGGATATAGTGAACTCTTTGTACTTTCTGCTCAATTTTTCTGTGAACTTAAACCCACTTTAAAAAGTCTATTTAAAAAATAAAAACCATAAGCCAACTACATTCTATCTCTAAGAGGTACTTTAAACATAAATGTGTCTGCAACATAACGGCTTCAAAATACATGAAGAACTAAGAACTGACAGAACTAAAGACAGAAACACACCTATGTACATTGTTAAGAGATTTAAATTATACTCTCTTAGTAACAGAATAGTCAAAGAGAAAACAAGGAATACACATTTTGAACATCCTGATCCAACTTGAGTTACTAATAATTGATATAAATTTATAAGATTCTATACTCAACAATATATTCTTATAAAGTGCTTATGGAACATTCACCAAGACAGACTGACTTATATGATGGTCTCAACTGATTTCACAGGCTTCAAATCTTAAAAAAGGGTATACATTCCAACCACCCCAGAACTAAATTTTTAAAAAATGGTAGTAAAATACTCTAGGATAGGAAAGCCCCAATATCTGGAAACTAAACAATGTATTTCTAAGTAATCTATGGGGCAAAGAAGACATCACAAGGGAAATTAAATATATTTTCAACCAAGTAAAAGCCACAACATAAAAATTTTTGAAATGTATCATTGAAGTTTAGAGGGAAATTTACTGATTTAAATACTTGTAACAGAAAAGTTTAAATCAATGATTTAAATTTACTGATTTAAATACTTGTAACAGAAAAGTTTAAATCAATGATCTAAGCTTCCAGCTTAAGAAGCTAAAAAAAGAAAAACTGAACCAACATAAGGTAGAAGGAAATATAGATAAGAGTAGAAATTAATGAAGCAAACAGACAATTGATAGAATTGTCAATCCTTAAAGGATTAGGATTGCTAATCCTTTAAAAAGCTCAAACAGACAAATCTCTATACAGACTGATCAAGAAAAATAAGTCATCATTATCAAGATATATAATAAAAATGGACACTATAGATTCTCTATACATTTAACAGGTAACAAAGGAATAATATAAACTTTATGCCAATATCAAAACTGGCACAATACAAAAGAAAGTCTGATATCCCTATTATCAATTAAAGAAATTGAGTTTATAATTTAAAACTTTCCAGAAAGAAACCCTCAGGCCTAATGGCTACATGACAGAATTCTATCAAACACATCAGAAGCAATACCAATATTACCCAAACTCCTCAGAAGAGAGAGGAGGAAACATTTCTAAAGTCGTTCTATTATATATAACGCTAGGATTACCCTGTTTACCAAGACCAAAGACAAAGCTCAGGTTTCAGATATTTAAAATTGAATCCAGCATATAGAATATGGATAATATATCCTGACCAAGTGGGATTTATACCAGAAATACAAAGAATCCGGAGTAACATTCAAAAGTCAGTAAATGTAATTCACTACAGTAACATAAAAAAAGAAAAACCAGACAATCATCACAATAGAAACAGAAAAGGCATTTGATAAAACACACATTCATTCACCATAAAAATTCTCATCAAAGTATTAATTGAAGGGCCTTCCTCTAACTAATGTTAATGGTGAAAGACTGAACAGTATTTCCCTAGGATAGGTACAAGGCAGAGATGTTCGTTCTCATGTTTTTTATTTTTTTAAATATTGTTGGGTTCTAACCTGGTGTGAGGAAGGAAGCGGAGGGAGGGAAGAAATAAAACGTCGACACTGAGAGACAAGATATGGAAACAACCCAAATATCTCTCAATAGATCAATAAAATGTGGTATATGAATACAAGACAGTCATACAACTCAGTCTTTAAAAAGTGGTGATCTATATCTTTTTTTAACAACCTGAATTGAATTGGAAGACCATTCTTCTAAGTGAAGTATCAATGAAGTATCACATGAATGGAAAAACACCACATCTACTCAATACTAAATTGGAACTAGTTGATCAGCAGTTTGTGCTTATGAGAAAGTAAAACTCCATGAAATTCAAGAGGATGGGAGAAGGGGATGGGTAAATTCCCACCCAGTGGATGCACTGCACACTTTCCGGGTAAGGGGCACAACTATAACTCTGATTTAAAATATACAAAAACAAATTATGTAACCAAAATGTGTGTACCCCCATAATATTCTGGAAAAAAAATTTTTTTAAGATTAAGAAAGAAAACTGACTATTTATAGATGGCATGATTACATTTAGATCTATCCCTTTTGAGTTAATTTTTCTACATGTAGAAAATCCTAAGGATTATACTAAAAAAATTACTAGAACAAGTAATTTTAGCAAGGTCTCAACATATAAAAGTGATGTATAAAAATTGGTTTTATTTCTATATACTTAGCACATGATGACATTATTGCCATTTTTAACATCAAAAATATGAATATTTAGGGATAAATTCAACAAAGTATATAAAAGAAAACTACATTGTATATGTCACATATGCTGTACATGAAAAATACAAATTGTTACCAGCAAAAAGCAAAGAACTTAGGCTCGGTGCCCATAGCACAGTGGTTACAGCCATATACCCTGAGGCTGGCGGGTTCAAACGGCCCAGGCCTGCTAAACAATGACAACTGCAACAACAAAATAGCCCAGCATTGTGGCGGGCACCCACAGTCCCAGCTACTTGGGAGGCTGAGGCAAGAGAAAAGCTTAAGCCAAAGAGTTTGAGGTTGCTGTGAGCTGTAACACCACAGCACTCTACCCAAGGTGACAATAGTGAGACTGTGTCTCAAAAAAAAAAAAAAAAAAAAAGTAAAGAACCTAAATAAACAGAGACATAAACACTGGTCATGATCTGGAAGACACTATTATGTCAATTGCCCCCAAATAGATATATACATTCAGCATAACTCCAGCAGGCCTTTCTGTAGACAGTGACTGCCTGATTCTAAAATTCCAATCAAAATCCCAGCAGGATTTGTGTGTGTAGATATCACACACACACCAACTGATTCTGCCAATAAATTGTATACAGAAGTACAAAGAAACGTGAATAACCAACATTCTGAGAAAGAAGAACAAAGTTGGAGTACTTATATTACTAATTTTAAGAGTGACTATTAAACTATAGTAATCAGATAATGTTATTGACAAAAGGCTAGACACAAATCTGTGGGACAAAATAGATACATACACATATGGTCAATTTATTTTTGATCAAATGTACAAAAACAATGCAAAATGCATAATTTTTTCAACAAATGGGGTTGAAACAAGTGGATATTTATTTGCCCTCCCCATCCCAAATGTACTTGCACCTTATACTTTACACAAAAATTAACTCAAAAGGGATAGATGTAAATTAAAAATGTAAAACTGGAAGGCGTAAAAGAAGACAGTATTTATGATCTTGGTTAGGCAAAGAGTTCTTAGATGTAACACCAAAAGCATGAACCAGAAAAGAAAAAGTGGACTAACTCAAAAGTGAAAACTTTGGCTCTGGAAAAAACACAGTTAAGGGGGTGAAAAGATCAGGGGGGAAAAAAAAAAAAAAAAAAAAAAAAAAAAAAAAAAAAAAATATAAATAAATTTTTATATAAATATATAAATAATATATTGTATGTTGTTGTTGTTTTTTGACAGGGCGTTTATATTGTGGGTGTG
>CAUYPK010093221.1:0-17988 GCA_963574355.1 Loris lydekkerianus | reverse complement strand
GGCATGAGCTTCCATGCTCAGCCTAAAAAACTTGGTATTTTGGAATAATTTTAGATTTATAGACAGGTTGCAAAGATAATATAGAAAGTTCCCATATTCCCATATACATTTCATCTAGCTTTCTCTAATGGTAACATCTTTACTTTTTTTTTTTTTTTTTTGAGACAGAGTCTCACTATGTCACCCTTGGTAGAGTGCCGTGGACTCACAGCTCAACAGCAACCTCAGACTCTTGGGCTCAATTGATTCTCTTGTTTCAGCCTTCCAAGTAGCTGGGACTACAGGCACCCACCAGAGTGCCTGGATATTTTTTTGTTGTTTTTGTCATTGTTGTTTAGTAGGCCTGGGCCGGGTTCAAACCCACCAGCCCCAGTGCATGTGGCTGGCGCCCGAACCACTGAGCTACAGATGCTGAACCTGGTAACATCTTACATAACCATAGTATATTTGCCCAAACTAAGAAATTAACATTGGTAAACTACCATTAATTAAACTACAGACTTTTAGAAGTTTTTTTTTAGATAGTTTCACTTTGTCATCCTCAGTGAGTGCTGTGATGCCATGGCTCACAGTAACCTCAAACTCTTGCACTCAAGTGATTCTCTTGCCTCAGCCTCCCAAGAAGCTGGGACTACAGGCACCCAATACAACTCCCAGCTAGTTTTTAAGAGATGGGGGTCTTGCTCTTGCTCAGGCTGTTCTTGAACTCGTGAGCTCAGGCAATCCACCTGCCTTGGCCTCCCAAGTGCTGGGATTATAAGTGTGAGCTGGGTGCCTGGCCCACTTTTTAAAGATTTTATCAGGTTTTCCATTAATGTTCTTTTTCTGTTCCAGATGCAATCCAGGATATTAGTGTGAATTTAGTTGTCATGTTGAGTCTCCTTTGATCTGTGACAGTCTCCTTCCATCTTTGTTTTTCATGGCCTTGACAATTTTGAAGATTATTGATGAGGTATTTTATAGGATACTGCTCAATTTGGATTTGTGTGATGTTTCCTCATGAGCAGGTTGGGGTATTAACAACACCTTTTATGACTTAGTGTTAGAAGTTGCACTCTGTTACTTCTACCATATTCTTTCTAAGGGAGACACTAAGTCCAGACAATAGTCAGGGGAATTAGTTCTGCCACTTGAAAGGAGGTGTATCAAAGACTTTGTGTGTGTGTGTGTATACACACACACACACACACATATATATATACACCCACACACATATATATTAATATATACACCCACAAAGTCTTTGATTTATTTATTTATTTTTTTGAGACAGAGTCCCACTCTGTCGCCCTTGGTAGAGTGCTGTGACGTCATAGCTCACAGCAACCTCAAACTCCTGGGCTTAAGCGATTCTCTTGCCTCAGCCTCCCAAGTAGCAGGAACTACAGATGCCCACCACAACGCCCGGCTAATTTTTTTTGTTGCAGTTTGGCCAGGGCCGGGCTCGAAACTACCACCCTTGGTATATGGGGGCCGCGCCCTACTCACTGAGCCACAGGCACCGCCCAGGAATTTGGACTTTATGCTGGATGAAATAGAGAGCTACTGAAGTTTTTTGGGCAGAGGAAGGACATGATGTAAAAAGGATCACTCTGGCCACTGTACGAATAGACTATAGATGATAAGAGTGGAAGTTGGGTGTCCACCCAGCTTCCTCCTCAGTGTTCTTTCAGAAGGAGGCTCTTTCCAAAAGTTTAGGGGATAAATAATTCTTACTCTTTTAATTTTTAATTTTTATTTTTATTCCAGATTAATATGAGGGTGTGCACGATTAGGTTAGGTTACATTGTTTGAAAGTCTGAGTTGTTGTTTCCTTCACCCAGGAAGTGTGCCATATACCCATGCATTGTTCCCTTTGGGTAGGAACTTGCCAAACCCTCTCTTCCCCTCCTCCTTCTTGAATTTAATTGAGTTTTTCTCTCAAGTGAGCACATAGTTGGTAATCTACCAGTTTCAATTTAGTATTGAGCACAATGTTTTTCCATTTCTGTGATACTTTACTCAGGAGAGTGCTTTTTAATCTCTAACTAAGGGCCTAAGGATTAAATAATAACACATATAGAGTGCCTGGTACATAGTAGGTGCTTAGTATATCAAAGTCTGTTTTCTTTTTTTTTTTTAGAGACAGAGTCTCACTTTGTCACCTTTGGTAGGGTGCTGTGGTGTTACAGCTCACAGCATCCTCAAACTCTTGGCTAAAGAGATCCTCTTGCCTCAGCCTCCCAGGTAGCTGGGACTACAGGTGCCCACCATCATGGCCTGGCTATTTTTAGAGGCTGAGTCTTTTTTGTTGTTGTTGTTGTTGCAGTTTGACTGGGGCCGGGTTTGAACCCATCACTCCCGGTATATGGGGCCGGCACCCTACTCACTGAGCTATAGGTGCCGCCCTAGAGGCTGAGTCTT
This sequence comes from Loris lydekkerianus, assembly GCA_963574355.1. Lineage (NCBI taxonomy): Eukaryota > Metazoa > Chordata > Mammalia > Primates > Lorisidae > Loris > Loris lydekkerianus. The sequence goes on along the minus strand of CAUYPK010093221.1, from coordinate 15,585 downwards.
GCTTTTGGTCAGACTGGTCTCCAATTCTTGAGCTCAATTGATCCACTCGTCTCTGCCTTCCAGAGTGCTAGGATTGTAGGCATGAGCCATTGTGCCGGGCCATATAACAAAGTCTTGAGGAGCAGCAGTGTCTGGAGGAGGAAAGAGAGGATCTGTGGGTCTGGAAATGTCTTTTACAGGGGAAATAGGGAAGAAAAAATTCAGTTTTTAAGTTTGAGGAGCTCAGAGTCAGGTGGGTTGGACATTCCTGCAAGAAATAATTCTGATATGAGTGGCCAAGCACTACAACTGGCTTGGCACAGAGGTTCTGAGGGTCCTCGGAATGCCTGAATAGTAGAAATTAGTAATGCGGAGAGCTTTAGTGTTAATTAGATGAAGAGAGATAGGGACTTCTAGGCAGAAAGAACAGCTTGCACAAAAGTTCAGAGGCTCCTAAGGAGGACAGCATGTTTCTGTGCCCACTTTAACAGCAACCATCCTTCTCTGAGCCTTAGAGGAGGTGGCTGAACCAGGCTTCAAATTCAGAGAGATCTGAATTTTGAGCCCACATTCCCAACCACTCCAAGTATATATAACACAGCTTGTGGTGTCATAGCCATTTTGCACTTGATGGTCTTGCTAGTTATACCCCCAAGAAGATCCTGTTATGCAATCGATTGAGGAGTTTTCAAAATCCTAAGGAGAGAGGGAAATCCAGGGCTTTTATCCTCTGATTTATACAGTATTTATTATAAGCAACATTAAATAGCACACACAGAGGGAGAGGAAATAGTTCTGTTAGGGCATGGGGTACCTGAGACAAAGCTTCTCTAGATGAGGACATGAGGACGTCAGTGCTTCACCCAGTGATTCACCAGCACTGACTCAAAAAATCTTGTATACAACTCAGCCCATTTTACAGGTAAAGAGAAATGCTCTCTGTAGGGAGAAGGCTTTGATGTGAGACTGAACTTCTTGGCCTGGAAATCACCAATTTCAATTCAGCTGGGAGAGATTTCCCTCAAGAGAGGTATGGAAAGGAGAAAGAAAGAAGCAGGGAAGCAAAAAGGATAAGAATGAGGGCGGCGCCTGTGGCTCAAAGGAGTAGGGCACTGGCCCCATATGCCAGAGGTGGCAGGTTCAAACCCAGCCCTGGACAAAAACTGTAACAAAAAAAAAAAAAAAAGGGTAAGAATGAGAGTGAGATAGAAAATTGGAAAATTGAAGAGAACACAATTAGAGGATGTGGAATTAATCAGGGGGCAGGAAGGAGCTGACTGAGGGAAATTATAGAAAAGAAAGCAGCTGAAGAGTAGGGGAGGAGAACATGCACTTCTTCCTAAATACATGCCACCTGATAATTGTCCCCTCTGTTTCTGTGAGGTGATATAGTACCTTCAGCACCTGCACTGACCTCACTCTCACCGTCACCCTGAGGGAGAGGCAGAGCTGCGCCTGCTCCCTTAGAGCTTCTCATCCCTTCATTCCTAAATAAATATTTATTCAGAACTTATTCTGGGGTCAGAGACTTTTCAAGGTGTTGGAAATGTAGTTGTGAGCAGTCAATAACCATGTAAGTGGTTAATGAACCCATTTTATTTTATTTTATTATTTGTTTATTTGAGATAGAGTCTCACTATTTGTTTATTTATTTATTTGAGACAGAGTCTATGTTTCCCTCAGTAGAGTGCAGTGGCGTCGTAGCTCACAGCAACCTCCAACTCTTGGGCATAAGTGATTCTCTTGTCTCAGCCTCCCAAGTAGCTGGGACTACAGGCACTCACCACAACGCTCGGCTATTTTTTGGTTGTAGTTGTCGTTGTTTGGGGGGCCTGGGCTGGTGTATATGACTAGTGCTCTAGCTGCTTGAGCTACAGGCTCTGAGCCAATGAGCCCATTTTAGATAGTGGATAGCAAATGAAATTAAGAAAATAAAACAGTGTGGATCATGGAGTGTGTCCATGAGGGTGATCTTTTCTATGCAATGGGAATAATAACAGGGCTTCCCTCACCTGGTTGCTGACAGGATCATAGGAGTTAATAGATGTAAGCACCAAGCACAGTACCTGCCACAGAGTGAGCTCTCATTATCATTAATGTACCGTGGTCAAGGCCTGTTTTTCTAAGGCAGTTTTGTCACCTTCATTGGATCGTGTGCTCTTTGAAGGCAAGGACTGTTGGCTATCTTTTCTTTTGTATAGACAACTCCATAGCACATTATCTGGGATAGGGGTCCTCAAACTACGACCCGCGGGCCACATGCTGCAGTGTGATTGTATTTGTTCCCGTTTAGTTTTTCTACTTCAAAATAAGATATGTGCAGTGTGCATAGCAATTTGTTCATAGTTTTTTTAAACTATAGCCAGTCCGCCAATGGTCTGAGGGACAGTGAACTGGCCCCCTGTTTAGAAAGTTTGAGGACCCCTGGTTAGATGAATAAACAAATTCCCATTTCATCAATAGAGAAAATGTGTCATGTACTGGTTTGAGAGAGGGTCCTCTTGCCACCCAGGGTGAGAAGGGACAGTTGACCTGAGAGGAAAGGTGGGAAATGAAGAAGAGGGACACATACGAGAACAAAACACACACGAGATGAGAGATAGGATGATAGCGGGAGGACTGACACAGCTGATGGCACCTGCAGCCAGCACCTGAACCATGTAAACAGCTTTATTTATACAATAGCTTAATAAGGTTGCATAAATCTTAACACATGGGGTAGAGATCATCTTTAAAAAGGAAAAACTGTGTACTTATCGATAACAAGGAAAGTACGCATGGGCTATGTGACTTCTGGCAGGTGGAAAGAATGGTGTTAAAGGAGAGTGGCTGGGGGTTGCTCCCTGAGTATTTCCCAGGCTGTGGGGACCCTGCCACCCAAGGCCGCTCACCATAGAAACCAGGCTGAGTTTGTTTTGTTTTGTTTGAGACAGAGTCTCATTCTGTTGCCCTAGGCTAGAGTGCCACGACCTCATAACTCACAGCAACCTCAAACTCTTGGGCTTAATCAGTCCTCTTGCCTCAGTGTGCTGAGTAGATGGGAGGACAGGAGCCCACCACAATGCCTGGCTAGTTTTTCTATGTAGTAGAGACAGGGTCTCACTCTTGCTCAGGCTGGTCTCCAACTTCTGAGCTCAGGTGATCCACCTACCTCAGATTCCCAGAATGTGAGCACCACAGGTGTGAGCATCATACCTGGCCAATTAAGGCTGAGAGTTTTGGGATTTTTTTACAGTTTTGGCCAGGGCCAGGCTTGAACCTGCCACCTTGGTATATGGGGCCAGCACTCTACTCCTTGAGCCACAGGCTTTGCCCAAGGCTGAGAGTTTTGAGGATTAAAACCATCTAACAGAGCTCAAGCTTCTTCATCAGAAGGACTTCAGGTCCAGGGATCTTAGAGCTCAGTTCTGATATTCCTAGAGCCCATGATAAAGGCTGACAGTGCTGGGATGTGATGGGGAGAGATCCAGAGAGGCCTTTGATACAAAGTCAAAAGTGGGCTTAAAAGGAGCCCTGTGCTCTGTAACTCTCTCCTTGTTCTCCCAACTTCTTTTGACCAACTACAAAGTCAAGAGCCTGGCACCCACCCAAAAGACCTCTGAATCTTTCTCACTCCTACTATGATGGGCTGCTTCCCAGCAGCCAGCCACACTTCTTGCAGAATCATTCCTTTTTCTTTTCATTTTGAGAAAGAATCTTACTCTGTCACCCTATGTAGTGCCATGGCATCGTCATAGCTCAAAACAACCTTAGATTGTTGAACCTCAAGCGATCTTTTTGCCTCAGCCTCCTAAGTAGCTGGGACTATAGGCATCTGCCATGATGCCCAGCTAATTTTTCTGTTTTTAGTAGAGATGCAATCTTGTTCTTGCTCAGGCTAGTCTTGAACTCCTGAGCTCAAGCAATCCATCCACCTTGGCATCCCAGAGTGTTAGGATTTCAGGTGTGAGCCACTGTGCCCAGCCCTGTTTCCATTCTTTTCACTGCTAAAGTCTTGGCTGCTGAGACAGCTTTCCTTCTTTCCATTCGTTCCTTTTGCTCATGTTGCTTAATGCTCATTCATTCCTCTGATTCCAGATCTCTGATCTTTATTCCTTTCAGTTTTCTTTTCCTTCTTCTCTCCCTTCTTTTATAAAGAAAAAGCCTTGCTTTTTCCTCCCTAAATTGAAGGGCAGTAGTGTAGTAAAACAAATTGCTGTCAACAAAAGTACATTTCCACTGTATTCATACCCATGCAGAGAAGATTTATAAGGGTCTCTCGCCCTGCACTGTTATGTAAATGTGGTAATCTAATGGAAATATGATATCTAAGGTGTCTGAGGATAAAGCCACCATAAAAACTATCAATTACTGGCTAGAGCTTGGATTTAGTTAACCCACTCATTGCCTTACCCGCCTCCTGCCTCTTCCCCTCTGGGGAACAAGTTGACATGACAGCTTATAAAAGGTGCTTTCTCCCTCCCTGGGCCCTTGGAGGTCATTCCAGGGATCAAATATTTGTAAAGTGCTTGGGAAGTTATAAAGTCCTACATAATTCAAGGGTATTATTATTATTTTTGTTGTCATGTGGGCTACTTTTATGGCTCTTCGATTTGACAGATGTCTGCTTTGTCTGCCATACTGGGCTAACCCCAGGCTTGTGTGTCTGTAGCGTTCTCTTGCCTGCCTGCACCTATAAGTAATACCCTCTTTTTTTCTTCTTTCTCGGTAGCCCCTGGGAACCCCAGAAGCACATTGTTCATTGTTGTTTGTCCTAGAAGTTTAATAAGAAGATAAGCTATTGAGAGAGATGAGAGTCTTCTGAGAAGATGAGAATCTTCTGAGAATCTTCGCATTCCTACCTGGCTGGAGTGGAGGGTGGAGGCAGGTCCACAGGAATGATGGGGAACTGGAAGGGAGGATGGGCCTCAGCCACAGCCAGACCCCATGGCAGCTGTACTGAGGGCCTTGGAATTGCATGTGCTGCCCTAGATTACTCAGCTATGCTCAAAGAGGCCTAGACTACCTTCTGTTTCTAAGACAGGCAGAAGAGCCTGGTGGTTAAAGGCCCAGGGTCTGAGTCTTGAGTTTAAATACCAGCTCTGCTATTTTCCAAATTTCCCCTCATTTTTCATAGTTGCAAAATGTCAGTGATAATAGCGTCTGCATCATAGAGTTGTTGTGAGGAATAAACACCCTAAGCTTGTGAAGAATTTAGCATGTCAGAAAACAATTTTGTTGTTCTCAATACCAGTCAGAATGTTTTCTAGATTATGGGCTTGCCTGTCAAAGACGTGGCCGCTGGGGATACAGACCTTGCCAGGTGACCTTCCCCAGGTCTAGGTTGTGACTACTTCTCTTGGGATTAGGATGTTTCAACCTAGCAGCTCCTGGGGGCAGAAGTTGAGGGACTGGAGGAGGCAATGGAAAGGCAAGAAGAGTTTTGGGGGAGGTGGGTGTCTCTTCCGTAGAAATGTCAAGAGTCAGAGCCGTAAGTGAGGGAGGTGGCGGGGGTGGGAGGAGGAAGGAAGAATATAGGATGTCTCTAAGCTGCCAGAATCTGGATGGGGCTGCAGCTCTGGGGCCCTGGCACTTCCTGCCACCCCCAGTCTTGGAAATGAGTCACTAGAGGGAGGAGTGATGGAGGCATCATGCTCTGCCCACAGAGCATCAGGTTCTGTTCCCCAAAAGAGTACTAGTGGAGGGAGAAGGAACTCAGAGCTTAGGGGTCCAAGGAGCAAGATACAAGGAGAGTGAGGAGGAGTTCCTGAGACTCAGCACGAATATTGCAAGGCCAGTGAGGCAGGCTTTATCCTCCACCTTCTGTACCAGCTTCACTGACCATCCTGGCCATGAAAAATTAATTCACAATTGTTCTGATTTCTGCCTCTGCATATCCTAGGTTGACTCCATGCCTTTACTCCAAAGGGAGGTGCTTCACATCCTTCTAGTAACCTGCAGTATGAGAGAAGACAAAGGTCCACTCCTCCCTTTTCCATCTAGCCAACTCTTAAATTCTCCTCCTATTTATTTATTATTTTTGAGACAGATTCTCACTATGTCACTCTGGGTAGAGTGTCATGGCGTCACAGCTCACAGCAACCTCAAACTCTTGGGCTTAAGTGATTCTCTTGCCTCAGCCTCCCAAGTAGCTGGGACTACAGGAGCCCACCACAACGTCTGGCTATTTTTTGGTTGTAGTTGTCATTGCTGGTCTGGGCTGGATTTGAACCTGCCAGCTGGCACCCTAGCCACTGAGCTACAGGCTCTGAGCTTCTCCTCCCGTTTAGTAAGCCATTCCCTTTGCCCCAAAAAACCTGTCTATGACTCTGTTGTCACTCTTGGCTCATTAGGGGGATTTTTTTTCCAGGAATGCTTGATCCCTCAGTCTTCTAGCCCCTCAAAGTTAGGGTTTTCTTTTGTCCTTAGAGCCCAGCCAAATGTTACGCATAAATGTACAGACAAAATCCCCTAATACTGTATTTTCTTCCTTTCTCCTAGACTCTTCTTTATAGTTTCCATTCGCTGAGCACTTACTATGTGCTAAGTGTCTTTACACATTAATGTAATCCTTATAATAACCTAAATAACCATTTTACAGATGAGAAAACTGAGCTCAGTGAGGTTAAGTAACTTGTCCAACTTGTTATTTTTGGCTTGGTGCCCGTGGTACAGTGTTTACGGCACCAGCGATGTATATCAAGGGTGTCAGGTTTGAACTCACTCTGGGCCAGGTAGACATCAAATGACAACTACAACAACAGAAAAAATAGCCGGGCATACTGGTAGGCACCTATAGTCCCAGCTACTTGGGAGGCTGAGGCAAGGGAATAGCTTAAGCCTAAGAGTTGGAGGTTGCTGTGAGCTATGATGTCACAGCACTCTACTCAGGGTGACAGCTTGAGACTCTGTTTCCAATAAAAAGCAAACAAAAACAAAAACCCACCTCGTTATATTTATTTATATATTTATTATTGAGACAGAATCTCAGGCTGTCACCCTGGGTAGAGTGCAATGGCATCATAGCACACAGCAACCTCCAACTCTTGGGTTCAAGTGATTCTCTTGCCTCAGTTTTTCTATTTTTAGTAGAGACAGGGTCTTACTTTTGCTCAGGCTGGTCTTGAACACATGAGCTCAAGCAATCCACCCACCTCAGACTCCCAGAGTGCTAGGATCACAGGTGTGAGCCACTGCACCTGGCCAAAAAACTTGTTATTTTTAAATACAACTATTAGACCTGTTAGTGGTAATAATCTCATATAGAATTTTTGGTTAATTTGTGGGTTGTGAATTGCTTTATTATTTTTTTTTTCCAGTGGTAAGATAGGACTTTTATTAGAAGTTACAAAGGAATACAGAAAAGCTCCAGAGCTTCTGGAAGGGGAAAAGAACCGAAGAACTCTCTCGGAAGTCTCCATGTGAGCTCTTCTGCGAATTGCTTTGTTGAGATGTAACTTATATACTATAAAATTCACCCATTTAAAGTGGACTATTTAATGTTTTTTAGTATATTTACAGAGTTGTGCAGCCATCACCAGTCAATCATAAAACATTTTCATCATCCCCAAAAGAAACTCTATACCCATTTGTAATCATTCCCTGTCTTCTCCCTGCCTTTCCAACTCTAAGCAACCACTAATCTACTTTCTCTCTGTATAAATTTGTATAATCATATTATACAATATGTGGTCTTCTTTAACTGTCTTTTTTCACTTAACGTAATGTTCTCAAGATTCATCTTTGTGAGCCAGGCATGGTGGCTCACGCCTGTAATCCTAGTACTCTGGGAGGCTGAGGTGGGTGGATTGCTTGAACTCACAAGTTCAAGACAAGCCTGAGCAAGAGTAAGACCCGGTCTCTAAAAAATATGATGCCATGGCATTCTACCTAGGGCAACAAAGTGAAAATATGTCTCAAAAAAAAAAAAAATCATCTATGTGGCACCAAGTATTAGTACATCATTTCTTCTTCTTCTTCTTCTTCTTTTTTTTTTTGCAGTTTTTTGGCCAGGGCCAGGTTTGAACCCGCCACCTCTGGTATATGGGGCTGATGTCCTACTCCTTGAGCAACAGGCACCGCCCCAGTACTTCAGTTTTTGTTTGTTTGTTTTTGCAGTTTTTGGCTGCGGCTGGGTATGAACCTGCCACCTCTGGTATATGGGGCCGGCGCCCTACTCCTTTGAGCCACAGGTGCTGCCCACTTCATTTTTTTTTTTTTTATTGCTGAATAATATTCCATTGTATGGGCATACCACATTGTATTTGTCGATTTATCAGTTGATAGGCATTTGGAGTGTTTCTACTTTTGGCTATGATGAATAATGTTCCTATGAACATTCATGTACAAATTTTTGTGAGAATACATGTTTTCAGTTTTCTTGTGTATATATCAAGGTATGGAATTGCTGAGCCACATGGTAACTCTGTGTTTAACCATTTGAGGAACTGGCAGGCTGCAATACCACTAGCAGTTTATAAATATTCCAATTTTCTACACCCTCTCCAACACTTGTTATTACCTATCATATTTTTTATAGCCATAAGTGGCATTTTCTTTTTTTTTGAGACAGAGTTTCAGTAAGTCACCCTCGGTAGAGTGCCATGGTGTCACAGTTCACTTCAAACTCTTGGGCTTAAGAAATTCTCTTGCCTCAGTCTCCCAAGCAGCTGGGACTACAGGTGCCTGCCACAAGACTATTTAGCTGGCCCAGGCTGTTTGAACCCGCCAGCCTCAGTGTATGTGGCCGGCACCCTACCCACCGAGCTATAGGCACGGCTCATACATGGCATTTAATTGTGGTTTTGTTTTTCTTTTTCTTTCTTTCTTTCTTTTTTTTTTTTTTTTTGAGACAGAGCCTCAAGCTGTCACCTTGGATAGAGTGCTGTGGCATCACAGCTAACAGCAACCTCCAACTCCTGGGCTCAAGAGATTCTTCTACCTCCACCTCCCAAGTAGTTGGGACTACAGACACCTGCCACAATGCCCGGCTATTTTTTGGTTGCAGCCATCGTTGTTGTTTGGCGGGCCCGGGCTGGATTCGAACCCGCCAGCTCAGGTGTATGTGGCTGGTGCCTTAGCTACTTGAGCCACAAGTGCTGAGCCGTGGTTTTGTTTTTCATTTCCCCTGATGCCTTATGATGTTGAGCATCTTTTTATGTGTTTGTTGGCCATTTGAAAATGTTCTTTAGTGAAATGTCTATTCAGCTTCCTTGCCATGTTTTAATCGAGTTGTCTTTTTATTATTGAATTGTGACGGTTCTTTATTCTAGATTCAAGTCTCTTTTCAGATATATTATTTGCAAATATTTTCTCCTATCCTATGAATTGTCTTTTTCACTTTCTTGGTGGTATCCTTTGAAGCACAATCATTTAAAATTTTGATAAAGTCTATCCTTTTTTTCTGTCATATGTCCTTTTGTTGTCACATCTCAGAAGGTTTTGCCCAACCTGAAGTCATAAAAACTGTTAAAATTTCTTCTGAGAGTTTTACGGTTTTAAAATATTTATTTTTATTTTTATTTTTAATTTCAGTTTGCTCGTTCATTCTTCTTTGTTTGAAGTACCTTTCTTTTGTTTGTTTCTTTTCTTTTCTTTTTTTTTTAATATTCTTTCTTTGGCGATTCTCTTTCCCATTGCCTCCCCAGTAGCTGGGATTACAGACGCCCACCACAATGTCCAGCTATTTTTGATGTTAGTAGAGATGGGGTCTTACTCTGGCTCACTGCTGCTCATACTGATCTTGAACCTCTGAGCTCAGGCAATCCACCCGCCTCGGCCTCCCACAGCGCTGGGACTATAGGCGTGAGCCACTATGCCCGGCTGATGGTTTTAGCTCTTACATTTAAGTCTGCAATCCATTTCAAGTTTTGTGTTTTTGTTTTTTTTTTTCTTTTTGAGACTTAGTCTTACTATGTTGCCCTTGGTAGAGTGCTGTGGTGTCAAACTCTTGGGCATCAGCGAGTCTCTTGCCTCAGCCTCCCAAGTAGCTGGGACTACAGGTGCCTGCCACAAAGCCCACCTACTTTTTATTGCAGTTGTCATTGTTGTTTAGCTTCTTATTGGTACGGACTGTTTGGACCTGCCAGCCTTGCTGTATGTGGCTGTATAACCACTATGCTACGGGCGCTGAGCCCATTTCAATTTCATTTTTATATATAGTGTGAGGAAGGGGGCCAATCTCATTCTTTTGCATGTGGATTTATAGTTGTTCCAGCACTGTTTGTTGAAATTCTTTCACAATTGAATTGTCTTGGCACCCTTACTGAAAATCAGTTGACCATAAATGTGAGGGTTTACTCTGGCACATAAAATCTTTTTTTTATTTTTATTTTTTGAGACAGAGTCTCACTTTGTCACCGTGGGTAGAGTGCAATGGAGTCATAGCTCACAGCAACCTCAAACTTTGGCCTTAAGTGATCCTCTTGCCTCTGTTATACCCAAAGCGAGTGGAATAGAGAATAGAATAGAGCCTGGGCCAGCACACTGAGTCCAAATTAAGCAAGGGTCCTCTATTTTTTTTTGTTGTTGTTGCAGTTGTCATTGTTGTTTTTAACTGGCCCAGGCTGGGTCGAACCTGCTAGCCTTGGTGTAGTGGTCAGCACCCTAACCACTGAGATATGGGCGCTGCCCCTGGACACTCAAATCTTTAAAAAATGTTTTCCTTTTTTTTTTTTTTGGCTGGGGCTGGGTTTGAACTTGCCACCTCCAGCATATGGGGCTGGCGGCCTACCCCTTTGAGCCACAGGTGCCAACTCTCCCCCCACAAATTTTCCTTTTTTACTATCTCTGCTGCTTGAATCAGAACACACACACACACACACACACTCGGTGCCAAAAAAATGTAGAGAGGTAGGGGTATAAGCTGGAGGAGAAGTGAACTTAACTCTTTCCTAGTGGACAGAGAAAGGATGATTGAAATTGCTCATTTAGCAAAGGATTTAGCCAGCTGTAGAAAATCCTATTAAATGACAATTCTCATTTCAATCCCTTGCCTCTGGGAAGAACGGCTCTGGGCTTTGTGAGGACCAGGGCACAGTCTTGTTTAAATCCAGTCAAACAATCAGTACCAATAAGAAGCTAAAACTCAGAGACAGACAATCTTTACTAAGTATCCCAGACTTTTCTTACCAAGTCACCCTAGTCCCTCTTGTCATCTGTCAATTATCTGGTAAGTTGCACCTTTTCTCTGCTCATTGTAATATAAATAGCAAGCATTTTATGGATCCCCATTAAGCAATGTGATCATCGCCAATTATCTAATGAGACTCTGGAAAGTCATGATTTAAAATTCTGTCCTCAACTGTAACTGGGCTTTGGCTGGAGCCAATGTGGTAGTTTCAGTGACAAAGCCTGGGTTTGGCCCCAGGGAAAATTCACCCTCTGTCAAAGGAGCTGATCTCTGTACTTTGTTTTGGAAGGAGATTATGTGTCCTTTGAGCTCAGGAAATAATGAGGGGACCTGCTTACTTCTGTCCTGTATCATCAGGGGCTCTGGACATGGAAGAAAGAGGATGAGACTAAAGGAAAGTGCAGGGACACTAGAGACTATCAGCTGCCTGAGGGCAGAGAGTTTTATCTGGTTTGCTCTCTACTCTTTCCATAGTGTCTGTATACTACCTAAAACATAGAAAGGGCTCCATAAATACCGTATATACTCGAGTATAAGCCGAGTTTTTTTGGCACAAAATTTGTGCCGAGTTCTGGTTTTTCGGCACAAATTTTGTGCTGGAAAAAACTTGGCTTATACTCAAGTATATACGGTACTGTGTTTTGCCATGTATAATGCATACCCACAGTTTGGGCCAAACTTTCAGGAAAAGTCTTTTTTTTTTATTTTATTTTATTTTATTTATTTATTTATTTTGAGACAAAGACTCACTATATTGTCCTTGGTAGAGTGCTGTCACATCACAGCTCACAGCAACCTCAAACTCTTGGGCTTAAGCGATTCTCTTGCCTCAGCCTCCCAAGTAGCTGGGACAGGTGCCTGCCACAATGCCAGCTATTTTTTGTTGCAGTTGGCATTGTTGTTTGGCAGGCCCGGGCTGGGTTAAATCCACCCGCTCTGGTATATGTGGTTGGTGCCCTAGCTGCTGAGGTACTACAGGTGCTGAACCAATTTTTTTCTTTTTTAAAAATTTCAGATTATTATGAGGATACAAATGATTAAGATACAATATTTGTGTTTGTTTGTTAGGTGAGGTTACTCTTGTAATTGTAGTTGTGTCCTGTACCCAGGAGGTGTGCCACATATCCTTACATTGTGGGTTTTTTTTTTTTTTTTGAGACAGAGCCTCAAGCTGTGACCCTGGGTAGAGAGCATCACAGCTCGCAGTAACCTCCAACTCCTGGGCTCAAGTAATTCTCTGGCCTCTGCCTCCCAAGTAGCTGGGACTACAGGCGCCTGCCACAATGCCCAGCTATTTTTTGGTTGCAGCTGTCATTGTTGTTTGGTGGGCCTGGGCTGGATTTGAACCTGCCAGCTCAGATGTATGTGGCTGGCACCTTAGCCGCTCGAACCACAGGCACCAAGCTGTGAAGTTTTTATTTTTAGAGACAGAGTCTCACTTTGTCACCCTTGGTAGAGTGTCATCGCATCATGACTAATAGTAACCTCAAACTCTTGAGGTCAAGTGATTCTCTTGCCTCAACCTCCCAAGTAGCTGAGGCAAGAGAATTTTTAGAGATGAGGTTTCGCTCTGGGTCAGGCTGGTCTCGAAGCTGTGAGCTCAGACAATCCACCCACCTCGACCTCCCACAGTGCTAGGATTACAGGCATGAGCCACTGTCGGGTGTTTTTTTTTTTTTTGAAGATAAAGTCTCATTCTGTCACCCTGGGTAGAATGCCATGGAGTCATAGCTCACAGCATCCTCAAACTCTTGGGCTTGAGCAGTCCTCTTGCCTCAGCCTCCTGAGTAGCTGGGACTCCCAGCACATGATAAACGAAGGAATAGAATTTTCCACTTTTGATTATTGAGAATAGTATTGCTATGAACATTTTGTGTACAAGTTTTTGTTTGAATACCTGTTTTCAGTTCTTTGGGGGTATATCAGCCAGCAAGCTCTTCTCTTTTTAAACTTCCCACTATCCCTCTGGACACCTAATACATTTTGAAGAAAATACATACTGAAGACTAAAGGGTAGCTTTTTTAAAGATCTGTGCTTAGTTTAGATGTAGTTCCCTGGAAGACATGGATTTTTGTGTCTAGAAGTGGTGACCCTTCTAGCTAGAAAATTCCATACTTGCTCTGTTTGGGCTGATGGCCTGAGACATAAATATTTGATATCAACAGTCTGGAGGATTTCATCTTCTTTTTTTCAACACCCACCCCCCCACACACACACACACAGCCCGGTTAAGGAGTATATTCTGGTTTTCCAATGCACCATAGGTGGTTTTTTCTGTACTTTTCTTAGCTCCTCTTGGATAAGAAGCAACTTGAAGCTGCATGCCACATCTATTCATCAACTTTCAGTTGTTATTTATTCAGTGTCTCAGCCACATTATTATTTTTTTGAGACACAGTCTCACTTCGTCACCCTCGGTAGAGGGCTGTGCCATCACAGCTCACAGCAATTTCAAACTCTTGGGCTCAAGTGATACTCTGGCCCCAGCCTCCTGAGTAGCTGGGAGGCTACTGGGCTATTTTTACCTTTTTTTTTTTTTTTTTAAAGACAGTTTCTTTTTATTGCCCTCAGCAGAGTGCCGTGACATCACACAACTCACAGCAACCTCCAGTTCCTGGGCCCAGGCGATTCTCTTGCCTCAGCCTCCCGAGCAGCTGTGACTACAGGTGCCAGTCACAATGCCCAGCTATTTTTTGGTTGTTGTTGCAGTTTGGCTGGGGCCGGGCTCCAACCCGCCACCCTCAGTATATGGGGCCAGCATCACACCCATTGAGCCACAGGCACTGCCTTTTTTTTTTTTTTTTTTTTTTTTAATGTCCTTGCACCGGAGGTGCAGATGCTAGGACAGGAGAGGCACAGGGCTGTGAGGTCAGCCAGGCTTTTTTTTTTTTAGACAGAGCCTCACTTTCTTGCCCTCAATAGAGTGCGTCACGTCTTAGCTCTCAGCAACCTCAAACTCTTGAGCTCAAGCAATTCTCTTGCCTCAGCCTCCTATGTAGCTGGGACTACAACACCGGGCTATTTTTAGAGATGGTTCTTGCTCAGGCTGGACTTAAATTCCTGAGCTTAAACTATCTACTGGCCTTGGCCTCTCAGAGTGCTAGGATTATAGGAGTGAGCCACCTTGCCCAGTCTGTGAGCAACATTTTACCTAGTTGAACATACTCTTTCTTTTGAAGCACTTTCTTCACTTGGCTTCCTGGGCACCAATACTCCCTTGGTTTTCTCCTATCTTCATCCCTCCATGTTCAAGGCCCCAGGATTCTGTCTTCTATCCATACCGATTTCTTTTATTTTTAATTTAATTTAATCAAGTTATTTATTTTTGGCTGGGAGCAGTGGCTTACACCTGTAATCCTAACACTCTGGGAAGCCAAGGCTGGTGGATTGCTTGAGCTCACAAGTTCAAAATCAGCCTGAGCAAAAGTGAGATCCCATCTCTACTAAAAATAGAAAAACTGAGGCAAGAGGATGGCTTGAGCCTAGGAGTTGGAGGTTGCTGTGAGCTATGTTGCAAAGGCACTCTACCCAGGGCTTGAGACTCTGTCTCAAAGAAATACATATCTAGACTCGGTGCCCATAGCACAGTGGTTACCACGCCAGCCATATACACCGAGGCTGACCAGTTCGAGCTGGCCTGGGCCAGCTAAACAATAATGACAGCTGCAACAAAAAATAGCCAGGTGTGGTGGGCACCTGTAGTCCCAGCTACTCCAGAGGCTGAGGCAAGAGAAGTGCTCAAGAGTCCCAAGAGTTTGAGGTTGGGGCGGCACCTGTGGCTCAGTGAGTAGGGCAACGGTCCCATATACCAAGGGTGGCGGGTTCAAACCCAGCCTCAGCCAAACTGCAACAAAAAAATAGCCGGGCATTGCAGTGGGCGCCTGTAGTCCCAGCTGCTCGGGAGGCTGAGGCAAGAGAATCGTCTAAGCCCAAGAGCTGGAGGTTGCTGTGAGCTGTGACGCCACAGCATTCTATCGAGGGTGACAAACTGAGACTCTTACTCTAAAAAAAAAAAAAGAGTTTGAGGTTGCTGTGAGCTGTGATGCCATAGTACTCTACCGAGGGTGACATAATGAGACTCTGTCTCAAATAAATAAATAAATAAATACTGTCTATACCAAGGGTCTTCAAATTTTTTAAACAGGGGGCCAGTTCACTGTTCCTCAGACTGTTGGAGGGCCAGACTATAGTTAAAAAAAAACCCAACTATGAACAAATTCCTATGCACACTGCACATATCTTATTTTGAAGTAAAAAAACAAAATAGGAACAAATACAATATTTAAGATGAAGAACAAGTAAAGTTAAATCAACAAACTTACCAGTATTTCAATGGGAACTATGGGCCTGCTTTGGCTAATGAGATGGTCAATGTCCGGTTCCATATTTGTCACTGCTAGTCGTAACAAGTGATGCAAGTGTGCATCAGTTAGTCTAGATCTGGTTGGAGATTTCAGATGTTTCATTCTGGAAAAAGTCTGTTCACAGACATAAG
>CAUYPK010093220.1:0-53104 GCA_963574355.1 Loris lydekkerianus | reverse complement strand
TACAAAACTTTTAGAAGTGATCAAGGAATATAGCAATGTCTCAGGCTACAAAATCAACACCCATAAATCTGTAGCCTTTATATATACCAACAATAACTAAGCTGAAGAAACAGTCAAGGACTCTATTCCTCTCACAGTAGTACCAAAGAAGATGAAATATTTGGGAGTATACCTAACAAAGGATGGGAAAGATCTCTACAAAGAGAACTATGAAACTTTAAGAAAAGAAATAGCTGAAGATGTTAACAGATGGAAAAACATACCATGCTCATTGCTTGGAAGAATCAACATTGTTAAAATGTCCATACTGCCCAAGGCAATATATAATTTTAATGCAATTCCTATTAATGCTCAATTGTCATACTTTAAAGATCTTGAAAAAATAATACTTCGTTTTATATGGAATCAGAAAAAAACCTCAAATAGCCAAAACATTACTCAGCAATAAAAACAAAGCTGGAGGAATCACGCTACCAGACCTGAGACTGTACTATAAGTCGATAGTGATCAAAACAGCATGGTACTGGCACAAAAGCAGAGAAGTAGATGTCTGGAACAGAATAGAGAACCAAGAGATGAATCCAGCTACTTACCATTATTTGATCTTTAACAAGCCAATTAAAAACATTCAGTGGGGAAACGATTCCCTATTTAACAAATGGTGCTTGGTTAACTGGCTGGCAACCTGTAGAAGATTCAAAGTGGATCTACAACCTTTCACCATTAACTGAGATAGACTCTCACTGGATGAAAGATTTAAACTTAAGACATGAAACTATAAAAATACTTGAAAAAAGTGCAGGGAAAACTCTTGAAGGAATCAGCCTGGGTGAATATTTTATGAGGAGGAGTCCCCAGGCAATTGAAGCAGTATCAAAAATACACTACTGGGACCTGATCAAACTAAAAAGCTTCTGCACAGCCAAGAACATAGTGAGTAAAGCAAGCAGACAGCCCTCTGAATGGGAGAAAATATTTGCAGGTTATACCTCCAATAAAGATCTAATAACCAGAATCCACAGAGAACTCAAACGTATTAGCAAGAAAAGAACACATGACCCCTTCTCAGAGTCGGCAAGGGACTTGAAGAGAAACTTCTCTAAAGAGGACAGATGCACAATCTACAAACACATGAAAAAGAGCTCATCATCCTTAATCATCAGAGAAATGCAAATCAAAACTACGTTGAGATATTACCTAACCCCAGTAAGTGTAGTCCACATAACAAAATCCCAAAACCAGAGATGTTGGCGTGGATATGGGGGAAAGGGCACACTTCTACACTGCTGGTGGTAATGCACACTAATATGTTTCTTCTGGAAGCATGTTTGGAGAATACTTAGAGATCTAAAAATACACCTGCCATTCGATCCTATAATTTCCTTTATTAGGTATATACCCAGAAGACCAAAAATCACAATATAACAAAGACATCTGTACCAGAATGTTTATTGCAGGCCAATTCATAGTTGCTAAGTCATGGAAGAAGCCCAAGTGCCCATTGATCCATGAATTGACTAGCAAATTGTGGTACATGTATACCATGGAATATTATGCAGCCTTAAAGAAAGATGGACACTTTACCTCTTTCGTGTTTACATGGATGGAGCTGGAACATATTCTTAGCAAAGTATCTCAAGAATGGAAGAAAATGTATCCAATGTACTCATCCCTATTATGAAGCTAATTTATAGCTTTCACATGAAGGCTATAACCCAACAATAGCACAAGAATATGGGGAAAGGGCCAAGGGATGGGAAGGGAGGGGGTAGGTTGGGGTGGAGGGAGGGTAATGGGTGGGGCCACACCTATGGCGCATCTTAGAATGGGTACAGGGGAAACTTACTAAATGCAGAATACAAATGTCTACATACAGTAACGAAGAAAATGCCTTGAAGGCTACGTTGAACAAGTTGATGAGAATATTTCAGATTGTATATGAAACCGGCACATTGTATCCCTTGATTGCAGAAATGTACACAGCTATGATTTAACAATAAAAAAAAAAAAAAAGAGTACAGGCATTTTCTTGTGTAGGATGATCCTCCACTTGTGTGTTCAGTGTTTCCTCATCACCAGACTGCAGCCGCAGACTCGTGGTGGGCAGGGGAGGTCCACACATCCCACTCTTGGTGATATTAACATTGATCACTACTGTCTAGTGTCTGACAGCTTTCTTCACTATAAAAGTCATCAATTCTCCCTTTGATTGGTATTTTGTGCAGAAATATTCTGAGATTATGACAATACCTGTTCTTTACCTGACCTCCACTCACCAGCCTTAGCATTCATTGATGACCTGATCTCTTCAGCCACCAGCCATGGGGTTGCCAAATGGTGATTATCTATTTCCATTGTTCCTTCTACACACATTAGCCAACAGTCTACTGAAAAGGAAGGACTTTTCTTTTTCCTTGTTTAGTAATATTTATCTCATCAGAAACTCATGAATTTCCATTTTAATCAAGAGTTACAATCCTATACTCTACTGTTATGGTCAAAGTGTCCTCAGTTTGTAGTTGATGTTCTTTTTCATGGCCATTCAAGCTGTATTCTATGTTCTTTTTCTTGGCCTCATCATTGCTTGAACCTTTCTTTATTTTCTGGCACAAGACGATGTTTCTCTGCTCCCACCTCAGTGAAGAATGGTATGTGGAAAGCAAGATCTGGGATGAGAAGCTTCATTTAAAATGTATTTGAAGTTTTCATCTGCTCCCCACAAAATTCCTATGGTCTCTAAGTTCCTTCTTTCTTATTTCTTATTTCCCTTTTATGCCAGAGGCCTTTTCAAATGTTTGGCCTTCCTTTACAATTTGCATGTGAGTGAGGCACTGACCTATTCCTTGGAAGGAATGGTGGAGAAGAGAGGGAGGGTCATGGCAGTAGACTTGAATTTAGGGCTCTGAGGTGATCGAGCCAGGTCAGTTCACTAAATTTGATTAACAATAGATCTTTGTGTGTATGTGACCTGGTCAGTTTTCAACAGAAGACTCCTCTAGTCTCTCACCTAGAAATTATGCACCTGTGTGCCAGTGTTCTTTTGCTGAGTTGAGCACAGGGCTGGGCTCCCACGATAGCACATTCAGTAAGAGACTTTACTCTCCACTGGGCCTGGTGTCTTCAGGCCCAGAGTCCCCAGGATTCCACCTCTTTGAAGATCGAATCTCCAGCATAGGGGATATAGGGGGATCTAATCTGCCTCCTATACATATTTTTAGCCAATCCTATTTTCTTTCTGGTGTCTCTAGCTCCTGACCTTTTTTAGGAGTCTTTGGCCAGAATAAATCTGCCTCTGGATTTTTCCTGGGGATAAATTTTTAGACTTTTCTTATTTTCTAAATCAGTGTTTCTCAATTAGGGGTAATTTTATCCTCAGGGAACATGTGGCAATCACTGCAGACATTTTGGGTAGTCACAGCTGGGGAGGGGTACTACTGGCATCTAGAGAGTAGGGGCCAGGGGTGCTTCTAAGTGTCCCCAATGCCCAGGGCAGCTGTCCACAGCAAACAATCACACAGCCCAAACGTCAGTAATTCCTCCCTTACAGGATTTTAATGCTACCTTAGTTTTTCTCCCATCCTCTTTGTTTTTGTGATTTTTTAAAATCACAGAGCCCTTTTCAATCTTTTACTGTTATTTAAGATTTATTTCCAAAGGGAGTGATAGTAAACATAATTGTTTTATTGGCATATTTAACCGGAACTCATGTGGTAGCCTTTGAATTTATATTTGTTGAAAATATTTCAATTTCTGTCTCAAATGTTGGCATAGACAACGTGTTAACCAAAGAGCAAAACAGAGTACATCCAGAATCAACTGCACATAGATTGCATTCTGTCTTACGCAACATTTCATACGGTTGTTCTGAAAGTTAGCAGTTGTTTTTAAATTTTAAAATGCATGCATAAAAGCTCTAGACAACAATAACTACACAGTTGAACTGTAAAAATAACATTTTAATCTTCATAAAGCTTGACCAGAATCTTTGGGTAGGCCACTGGAATGCTCCCTGCTCCCGCTTACGTTACTGTTTAAACTTACCAAGGTTTCCTAAGAGTTACCAGCGGTTCTCACTGGTTGTTCTGGTCAGTGGAGGTTGCTTCATCTGAAACTAGATTACACAGGACTTGCTGCATTTACTCTGAATCTTAAGACAGGAGCTCAGTTCATCCATAAAGTGGTTTGTAAGTAACTAAAGTAATTACATCTAAGAATAGGGAAAGGGATTGTTAGTTTATATTCAGGAATTCTAATACCTCTGCCATTCTAAAAGCTTGAATGCCAACAGTACGCGTGGACTGAGCATAGTTTGTGTTTTGGTGTGTTATTCCAGCATCTTATTTAAAAGTATAACATTTGCATGAAGTCCTTAACAAGTTCATAAATACACTTATTTATTTATATGAAATGAAAACTGTTTTACAACATCTAATTAGACATTGCTCTGGACTGGGAAACAGCTTTTAAAACATGTAGTTGTGTCATTGTTCCTTTTCAAGGGGACTTTGGGAAATGAATACATGTCTATAAAGGAAAAAAAAGTCAAATTTAGTAAGTAAAACAATCAATCACTATGGTAACAATACTGACTTTTACATGCCTCTGCAAGGTAAGCTTGGCAAGATTTTGTGGAATCAAATGTGTCAAATACAGGTTAAAAGGAAGTATGAAGGAGCAGTTTGTAAATTTATTCTCTAAGTTATTTTTTCTAACTTTAATAAAATGCTGGCTTGGCACCCATAGCTCAGTGGTTAGGACTTCGGCCATATACACTGGGACTGGCTGGTTCGAACTCAGCCTGGGCCTGCTAAACAACAATGACAATAATAACAAAAAAATAGCTGCCAGTCATTGTGGCAGGCACCTGTAGTCGGAGGCTAAGGCAAGAGAATCGCTTAAGCCCAGGAGTTGGAGGTTGCTGTGAGCTGTGATGCCACAGCACTCTACCCAGGGTGACATAGTGAGACTCTTGTCTCAAAAAAAAAAAAAAAGAAAGAAAAAGTTTTTTTTTTAGTCAATAAAGGATTATACACACACACACACACTATATATATACATATATATGTATATATATATACACACACACACACACTATATATACATACACACACACACACACACACACACATATATATATATATATATATATATATATATTTTTTTTTTTTTTTTTTTTTGACACAGAGTCTCTATGTCACCCTTGGTAGAGTGCTGTGGTGTCACAGCTCACAACAACCTCCAGCTCTTGGGTTTAAGAGATTCTCTTGCCTCAGCCTCCCAAGTAGCTGGAACTATAGGCACCTGCCACAATGCCTAGCTAGTTTTTTTTTTTTTTTTGTGGTTGTCATTGTTGTTTGGCAGACCCGGGCCGGGTTTGAAGCTGCCAGCCCCAGTGTATGTGGCCGGCTCCCTAGCCACTGAGTTACAGGTGCTGAGCCAGGATTTTATATTTAATTAAAATTCCCTTTTTAAAAAACTAAGTCTTTGGTTGAAAATCATCCACATACTCTCCCAACATTTCTGGATATATCCTTTTCCATGAAAAACCTCCATGGTTCCCCAAAACACAATAGAAATAGTTCATAAGTAAAACTTGATCAACTTATACATTCAATATTAAATAATTGCTTCAGTTATGCAAATAATTTTATTTGCTATTATTTGAAATTTATTGTGTAGCCTCAGTCCTACTGCTTATTATAGAGAAAATGATTCTAAAACTAAATTATTTAACTAGCTCCTGACGTAAAAGCAAAGGCACAACATACCAGATCATTTCTCTCTGGGATCATTTTCCATGCTCATAAAGAAAGCAGGTAAAGGTCAGGCAAGATGGCTCACGCCTGTAAACCTAGCACTCTGGGAGACCAAGACCAGAAGGTTGCATAAGGTCAGGAGTTCAAGACCAATCTGAGCAAGAGTGGGACCATGTCTCTACCAAAAATAGAAAAAAAATTAGCTGGGCATGGTGGTGCACACCTGTAGTCTCAGCTACCCAGGGGGCTGGGGCAGGAGGAGCATTTTGAGCCTACGAGTTGGAGGTAACAGTGAGCTATGATGACACCACTGTACTCTAGTAGGGTAACGGAGTGAAACTCTGTCCCCAATTAAAAAGGAAGAAATGGCAGCGCCCGTGGCTCCATGGGTAGGGCGTTGGCCTCATATACCGAGGGCAGCAGGTTCAAACCGGGCCCCGCCAAACTGCAACTGCAAAAAAAGGGAAGAAAAAAAGGGAGGGAAGGGGAGAGGGAGGAAGAAAGGGAGAAAAATGGCATTTTAAATAAAGTATGTTGGTTGGTTAAGAGTCAATCAGTTTTCAAAGGATCAGGAACTTTCTTCCTTTTGAGAGAAGAGTAAGCCCAGCTGTGACCTGGAACAGAAATGTAGAGGTCCCACAACTCTAGTGACACAGAAGATTTGTCTCCCAGAGCTACTCTAAAGTCATCTTGCCCAGCCTCTCTCATGTGAGATACCTGTAGCTCATTACACTCTAATCTGTGGCACTAATGAGCAAACTTACTAATTAAGGAATATTTCTATCCTGCCAAAGGCCAGAGGAGTAAAGACTAAAATAACAAATTAAAAATGCTCCCATCTTTGGAAACAAAACACTTTGTATTATTATTATTATTATTATTATTATTATCATTATTAAGACTATCCATCTCTGCATTAAAGAATTGGAAAAGGGTTGGATGCAGTGGCTAACGCCTATAATACTAGCGCTCTGGGAGGCCCGAGTAGGAGGATCCCTTGAGCTCAGGAGTTCAACATCAGCCCAAGCAAGAGTGAGACCCCGTCTCAGCTATAAATAGAAAAACTAGCTGGATGTGGTGGTGTCTGCCTGTCGTCCTAGCTACTTAGGAGGCTGAAGTAGGAGGATCATTTGAGCCCCAGAGTTGGAGATAGCAGGGAGCTAGCCTCATGCTACAGCCCTCTAGCCTGGGCAGTAAAGTGAGACTATCTAAAAAAAACAACAAAAAGCGAAGAACAAAAAAATAGAAAATTCAAGTGAATTAAAAGAAGAAACCTATAATCCCACCACCCAGAGAAAACATGGGTGATCAGTTTCTAGCACATATTCTTCCAGATTACCAAATAATTGTATGCCCCTTGGTGGAAAAATATGTATTTAATATAGGGGGAGAAACTTTTTACAAAAATAGTGTTATAGCCTGTCCTTTGAAAATAATCTGGGCTTTAATTCCAGAGGTCCTGACATGATCTCTTTCCTTTCAAAAGCAAAACCTGTCTGCTTTCTGCAGGTCAAGAAAGAGTTTCTCCTGGAGCTCAGCCAGGGAGGGAGCTGTCAGGCAGCTGGGCTATGGCAGCTGCAAGTCTTGACCTAGTGTGTTGACAGCATCGCATGACAGTTTGCTCTGGCTTTTCCTTCATCAATGGCTTTAGCTTCTAATACTACATGTGTCATTCCTCAAGATAAAAGCTGGAAATATGATGTATCCCTAGGTCCAGGGAGAAACTGTAGCCAGCCAGCCAATTCCTGTCCCACACTCAAATGAAAATTCTGTAATATGACCTCCCAGGGGTTTCCTCAGTGCTAAACCCACAGGACTTCTGAAAAGATTAGCAATCATTAAATAATTGTTTTCTTGCTCCCTCCCACCCTTTGTCAAATGACTGAAATCTGATTTCTTTTCCTTGTGACAAACAGAAAAAGGCAAGCAATTCCTGAAGCTCCCTATGCAATCCCCATACCTGTTTCCCACCCATTCCTGTCTCAGCAATCCAGGAACTGGCAGACAGAGTGAGTGCAGGGGAGAAAGGATTTTTCCTCCCAATGCAAGCAAAAAAATATGTCCCTCCAAAATTCAGATGTCCCAGGGCCTTTAAAATAGTAGTTAGGCCCTAATCCAATATGACTGGTGGGTTTTTTTGTTTGTTTTTCTTCTTGAGACCGAGTCTCACCCTGTTGCCCAGGCTGAAGTGCAGTAGCCTCATCACAGGTCACTGCAACCTCAAACTCCTGAGCTCAAGCAGCCCTCTCACCTTGACCTCCCAAAGTGCTAGGATTACAGGCATGAACCACCGCACCTGGCCATGACTGGTGGTTTTTTTTGTTTGTTTTGTTTTTATTAAATCATAGCTGTGTACATTAATGTGATCATGGGGCACCATACACTGGTTTTATAGACCGTTTGACATAGTTTCATCACACTGGTTAACATAGCCTTCCTGGCATTTTCTTAGTTATTGTGCAAAGACATTTACTAAGTTTCACATGTACCCTTGTAAGATGCACCGCAGGTGTAATCCCACCAATCCCCCCTCCCTCCCCTTCCTTTCCCCCTTCCCCCTATTCTTCGGTTATAACTGGGTTATAGCTTTCATGAAATTATGAAAGAGAATTTTCCATGACTGGTGTTTTTATAAAAGGGAGAGACACCAGGGGTACGTATGTGAAGAGGCAGTGGGACAGTGTCCATCTGCAAGTGTCAGGGAGTCTGCGGAGGAACACGACCCTGCTGGAGCCTCAACCTTGGACTTCCAACCCCCAAGATGATGAGAAAATTCCTTTTTTGATGTCTGAGCCACAGCCTTGGCACTTTGTTATGGCGGCCTGAGCAGATTAATACAGAAGGCAACAGAACATCATATGAAAAGTTTCCCTGACGAACTATTTCGACTTTCCCTTTGCTAAATCTCCTCAGTCCAGCAACCTTACAAAGCACAAAAAGATGTATCTAAAGAAGTTCAGTACCCATCACATGATCAAACTCAGAGTTTGACTGTTTGCTATCAGCGCTGTCTTCCAAAAGGTTACACAGTAAAGGTTCTTGTCTGATACGCATGTATTTTCCCTTTCAGCTCTCTCATCATGCTCTCCCGAGTCATTTTACAGCTTCCTAATTGGTCTTATAGTTTCCAAGTTGCCAGTTTTCTGATAAAAGCTGTTTACAGTCTCACCGCTTTTGGCAGAGGAGGTGGCAGGAGGGAGGGAGACTGTTGACAGAAACTGTTTCTAAAAAACTCATCTCTTGTTTTCCCTGGATACAGTCTGTGATGGGAGAAGAGTCCTAAGGGGCAAACTTAGAGAACAAAATAGAAAATACCAAGCAGGGGTGTCATTCCTTCCTCGTGTGGTGAGATTCACGCATCATTCAGCAGCCGCGACGTGCTGGGCACTGAGGGTTTGGCCATGCCTGAGTTAACGTTCCAGTTACACGTGATGTCCTAGTTAATGAACCCTGAGACCAGTGTTGCTGTAAAACAAAATTGTGTGCATTTAAAAGACATCTCACATTCTAAAGGCACCACACAGAAGTTTGGTGATTTGAATGAAGAGAGAGGGAGAAGGGAAGAGCACAGTGGGGTGTGGAGTGGCTCCTTCAGGAAGCAGAGACAAGCAGACGGGAAAGGGGAGATGGCTGAAGAGGAGGCAGCCTTGGCAGACAGAAGAGGCCTCCACCTTCCTTCTCTCAGCTGCAACCACAGGGCAGGCCCCAGCTCAGCACACATGCTGGGCTCCTGGCATGTCTTCCTCTGGTAAAGCAGTTTCTGACGACGAGGTGTGAGGTTGGACCACGTCCTCTTGGTTAATTAACATGTAACTGAGATAGCTTCTCTATGGTGGACACTCCTTGCTGTAATGGGGTTCCCTCTTTAAGCAACCCCAGGAGGGAGGCCTGCGCTGTCCATTCCTGGGATAGGAGAGAGCAGTTCTGGGGCACAGATTGCAAGCCCCAGCTAAGTAACCACACTGAACGCTGTGCCACTCACCCGCAACCCCCCTCAGACCTCTCCCTGTACCAACCCCCAGCCACTCCCCACTGCAGGGCAGAGAGCCGCTCCCCAAACAACACCCAGGGTGACTAGAGCCAAAGCTGTTTCTTTGGAAAATTTTCTCGATTTATCTACATGGAAAATAATCAGCTGATAGAAAATAAAAGTGTTTTATTGCTTCAGGAAACAGAGACATAGAGGGGGAAAATAGAGAGGAAAAATACTAATGGTGAGAGATGAAAAGAGCAGCCATGGAAATGAACTTTCTATTAGGGGCCCAACTCAGAGCCTCTTTGTTGCTGTTGGTGTTTGCCAGGGAGAATCCCAAAGCTTGATATGAGTTGAACAAATGGGTTTAACCTAGAGGTGAAGGAAAACATTATTCAAATTCCCAAAAGACAATGGCTTCCAGGGACATTTAGGTTGTTTTCTATGACTCCCTAATTTGAACTTTTGAATCTTACTGTATAGGGGTCTTCCTAGAACTGTCTTAGACAAAATAAACCCCCCCAAATCTACTCCTATCCTTCAACACCACGGCCAGGCCAATATCTTTTCATAATTCTCATGCTTATTTTGGCTGACCTGGGTTGTTTCGTTTGCTTTATTTTTTTTGTATTCACCATCTCTGCTGCAAAGCTTCTGTGTTAACCTCACAGTCTCTTCCACAGGGGTCCCTGGTGAGCCCCACCTCCTGGTATGCTCTTGTGCAACCTTCCCTTCTCGAAGCTGGGCTGGCCCTGTGACTGCTTTGACTGATGCAATGTGGCGAAAATGACATCCTGGTATTTCCGAGCCTTGGTATTAAGGTTCTGAATGCTTCTGCTTTGGGATTTTGGGGAAGCTGGACACATTGTAAGAAGTCTGACCGCCCTGAGACCATCGTAATGACAGGAATCCCAGGCTAGCCATGGGGAGAGGTCACATGGAAAGAGACACACCTGGCCAACCACCAGCTGGTATGCCAGGCATGGAAGTAAAAAGTCTAGCTTGAATGGTCCAATAGATGCTATGTAGAGCAGAGATGAGTTACCCCTGCCAAGCCAGCCCAAATTGCAAAGTTATGAGTAATTATTATTGTTTTAAGCCACCAAGTTTGGGGCTGGTTTGCTGTATAGCCATTGAAAACCAAAACATTACTTCCTTTAAGATTAAGGTCAAGTCATCTTCTCTGGAAACTTACCTGATAAACTCAATGCAGCTCATCTTATTTTAGAACTTGATACAGAGTTTGGGTTATACAAGTCCTATGCTTGTTTTTGATCAGTTTTATAGATTAACCACTCCCTAAAATTAATAATGATAATGGCTAAGCTGAGCATCACGGAATAACTGTGTCCCGATTTTACAGATGAGGAAACTGAGGCACAGGGAGGTTAAGCAGCCTGTCCAAAGGTGGGTCTGTACAAGTACACATTCAAACATGCTTGTCACTCTGTTGCCTTGGTGACGTGCACTCTGAGCTTTCAGCCACACAAAGGAAGTAGAAGTGGAGAGAATAACACTGCACCTGCATTCCAGCCAAGACGGAAGAAGGAAAGAGAATAAATGAAGACACACAGAAACTGTCATACAGCAGGGACGAGTCAGGGAGGTCCAACAGCAGTGCTGACTGGGCTAATTTTGTGGTTTGGGTATTGTGCTAAGATTTGATGATTCATGGCTCTGCCGTCACGGGGATGCACGTGAGAGGACCTGCTACTTTTTATTTTATTTGTTTCTGGTTTTGTAACAAGCTCTGTCTTTGTTGTACTCACTTGGATGGGTTTCTGTCCCTAGTAATAATGATAAAAAAAAATCTCAGGCTACCTCCTCCCAAAAAATCACATTTAGATGATCCCAGGAGATAGCCATAAAATAAGACATTTTAAAATATATTCACTGGCTCTGCAAATCTCTACTCAGTGAAATGTAGGTTTTTCCTGATAGATTTTATATTAGAAGAGAAACGAAAGACCATGCCAGGAAACATGAAGTTCTCAGGAAGTAATCTGGTTATAAACCTATTTCCTTAACAGGATACAATTAGATTCTAACTCTCATTACCTTTTGACAAGAACAGTAAGACACTAGTTCTATCAGTGATTTGTGAAGCTTTCTCACAGCCCAGTGGGGGTACACAGAGCAGATGCCGTCATTCATCCTCATTTTCCTGATGGGACTGGGCTCAAAGGGTGTGGAGATGGAAGGGCGTGGAGACGGAGATCAAACATGCAGTAAGTCAGAAGCTCGCCAGGTCTTTGGGGTCCTGGGCTGGAGCACTTTCTGCCACTCTATATTACTCTTTGCTGCCATTTTTACTCATGTAGGCATGGGGGGGGGGGGGATTTCTGAAAATACAGATCTCTAGGATCCATTAGAGCTACTCCAGGGCTGTTTTTTTGTGGTGTTTGTTTGTTTTTGAGACAGAGTCTCACTCTGTTGCCCCAGGCTAGAGTGCCATGATACTGTAGCTCACAGCAACCTCAAAATCCTAGATTCAGGTGATTTTCCTGCCCTCCCGAGTAGGTGGAACTATAGGTACCTGCCACAATGCCCAGCTACTTTTTCTATTTTTAGTACAGATGGTGGGTCTCACTCTTGCTTAGGCTGGTCTTGAACTCCCAAGCTCAAGCAATCTACCCACCTCGGCCTCCCAGAGGGCTAGGATTACAGGTATGAGCCACCCTGCTCGGCCTTAGGGCTAAGGGTTTTGAAGATAGAGGTTGTTATTATATCATGGTTAGTTAGGGAGCTCTTTGAAACATAATGTTATCATAAAAATGCAATGCTTACCATAAAGTCATTTGCTTCCAGGTATTTCTTTCTTTGATCAAAAGTTTTAGTATTTCAATCTTATTACTGAGCATCTGCCCAGAAGGAAAAATATCATTTTATCATAAGGACATTTGCACTGAACTGTTTATTGCAGCTCAATTTACAATCGCCATAATGTGGAAACAGCCTAAATGTCCACCCACCCAGGAACAAATAAACAAGCTGTGGAATATGTACACCATGGAATACTATTCAGCCATTAAAAAAGATGGAGCTTTACATCTTTCGTATTAACCTGGATGGAGGTGGAACACATTCTTCTTAGTAAAGCATCACAAGAATGGAGAAACAAGAATCCAAAGTACTCAATTCTGATATGAGGGCAATTGATGACCTAGTACATGATGGGGTGGGGGTTTAGGGGAGAGGAGAAGGGGGATGAGGGAGGGATATGGGGGCGCATGGTGTGTGACACACCTCTTTGAGGTGGGAACGTAGTTAGAAGAGGCACTTCACCTAGAAATGCAATCAGTGTAACCTAATTATTTGTGCCCTCAAGGAATCCCCCAAAATAAAAAAAAGTTTATATAGATACAGGGAAAAAAAAGTTTCAGTGCTCTGAGGAGCATTCTAGCCTTAAAATATTTCATTGAATTGACTTCTACCAATTTTATGAAGATTACTTGAACTTCCAATTCTTACAACAAAGGTGACCATATAATCACACTTTTTGGCACTCCCAACAGTGGCATAGCATTCAAATGGGACCATCAGGTAATCTTTATTAACTTCCCGCAGGTATTCTGAAACACCTGCCTTCTGCTCGTAAGGCGGCAAGGTAAGTGTATTCCTTACACAGTTATTACCCCATCCCCCAAACCAGGAAGCTTACTCAATTTTTGTATCCTTTGAAACGTTTTCAACTTCAAATTGCCATTGGAGCAGTTATACAACTTGGACTAGCTCCCATAGAAATTCAAATTTGAAAAAAAATTCAAGAAGATTTCATGAAATGGCAGTTTAAGTAAGTGGCCCGCTGATCTTGTCGTTTGATATGGGAGGGTCACGTGCCACTTTGCAGGGTCTTTCCACTCTACTTTTCTGCCTTCCCTCCTTCAGCCTCCTTTGCTCTAGGCCTAGGATTGGTCCTCAGGAGACCCAGGCAAATACCAAAAAGGCTGCGGCGTGAAGGGCTGTGGGGCCAGCCAGCCTGCTTGAGAGGTTCAGTCACAGTCTGGTTGTCTCTCTGCTGGACAAAAGCAAGGAGCCAGCTGCAAAGGTATTGGGGTCCCTTCGTGGATGCCACTTATCAGGGCCGGAGACTGGCTGGTTTCCGGCCCCAGCCTATCTAGCTGTGCTCTGGACACAGCTATGCTGTTATCTCGCTCAGGAACAATTGCTCTTAGGTGCCTGAGGGCCATTTACCTTAGCTGAAGAGAGAGTGAGTCTTTGAGAGAGTAAAGTAGTCTTAGAATAGGTGTTGTGTGGCAGTTGTCTTGCTGAGGAGCATTTGTTATTATTGCATGTTTTGTGTGCTGTCATAAAAATGCCAGAACTTGAATTAGAGCAATGAATAAACATTAAGTTTCTTGTTAAAAAAAAAAAAAAAAAAAGAATAGATAGATCTTAGTCTTTAGCAGAGCTTGGTAATCTTCAGCAGAGAGATGCTGTACTGGCATTCTGCAGGCAGGAGAGGAGACAGAGTCAGAGTAAGTGGGTCTGTGATAGAATGCGCATGCCCCCACTGCCTGCTCCTCCAGCCTAATATAAGGCTGATCTCGTGCCTCTCAACACCACAGGTGTAGAGACTGTCAATTCACCATCGTTCTCATCTCACGAGCTCTCATGCTTGTTAGGAGCTAAATCCCTCCCGATGCCCTTTTCACCAAGGTGTTCTATTATCGAGCTATACAGGTATTTCTTATAACTCTCACTCCTCCTAGCCATAGGCCATACAGGCTGCTACACAAGGGCACAGGTTTCCATCTCCTAAACGTAGAACAGTCTGTTGTCTGTTTACCTGAGAAGCAGATAACTGCTTTTGCTGAGATGACTGAGGAAGATGATTGAACCCTGACAGTGACACTATAGGCGCCATCTCATTTCTCTGCTTTGTCTTATCAGAATTTCATCTCAAACTGAAGGGAGGAGGGTGTCCAGAATTTTTATAAAGATACAGGCCCCTCTATGTGGCCATTATCAACAGAAATCCAGAAAGTCCTTTATGCAGAAGGGTTTGTGCAAATTTAAGATAATCAGACACAACTTAGTTCATTTGTTTGACTCAAGCCTTCCCCAAAGCATTCACCCTGACTCATACTTTAAAATGGGCCTAAGGAATTTTTAGTCCCCTTGGAGTTAGCATATCTGTGCTTTAATCTCAGGACCCAGATTAACATCAGTGTTTTGTCTTCTCACCAAACTGAATCCTTTTTTAGAGGGAACTCAGGCTTTCCTGGGTTTCATTCTCGGGGGTGGGGGGGTGGGGGGGGTGTGAGGGGGGGGGCCTGGAGCTCCCTCCATTCTACTCAGCATTGAAAACCTGAGACAGAACACGGTTATATCCCGGGGTTCTGCCTCTAGACTTAACTCCCAGGCTAAAATCGGCATTCTCTAATTCTTCCCCAACCACCCTCTCTCAACGGTGTTTGACCCATTTGGAATTGGGTCTTTCAAGACTCCATTTACAATATTTTTTAGCCTTAAAGGAAAGTATGAGGTAAGACAATTACGTTGGAAAACTCATCCTAGAAAAAATGCTATATACTTGTTGCCAAATATCACCATGGTCACCTTTGAAGTCCTCCCCTTGGGAAGCTGTGCACCCAAGGCCACGCCTAGTCCACTCTTCAGAGCCATTTTGGAATTATTTTTCTGGAATGGCCATGAGAGCTGTCATCCTATGAGGTCTAACAATTAAGCTCAAGAACTCATCCCAGAAAAAATGTTTTGGAGTGTGGACTAGGTCTTTGTGCATAGCTTCCCAAAGGGAGTACTTCAAAGGTGACTGTAGTGAAACTCAGCCAACTGGGCTCAAGTGATCCTCTTGCCTCAGCCTCCTGAGTAGCTGGCACTATAGGCGTCCACCACAACACCCAGCTATTTGTAAAGACGGGATCTTGCTCTTGCTCATGCTGGTCTCTATTTACACCAACTACCTTTTCTAGGGTGAGAACGTAGGTAGATAGACCCTTTTCTAGGATGAGCTCACCAACTAAATTGTCCGACCTTGTATTAACTCTGAGCCTAAGATATTAAAGGGACTGAGTGAGGTGAGTTGTTTTTAGCCTCTGCATGATTGGCATGTGAGGCCACATAATTCTTGGTTGTGTGAGTCTGGTGGGTTATGGGATGTTAAGCAGCAGCACCCCTGGCCTCTACCCATTAGACACCAGTAGCATCCTCCCCCGCCCTCAGGCACACTGCTAGGACAGCCCGAAATGTCTCCAGACGTTGAAAATGTCTCCGGGTGGGGCAAATCACTCCTACTTAAAATCTGCTGTTTGGTGTGAGAAGCCTCTCTCACACGGCTTTTATAGAACTCTCTGCCAACGACTGGACCTTGTTTTACTTGGAGTGACTCTATTCATGCAGAGTTTCAAGGCACAACATACTGAGCATTTACCAAAGCACAGACCTTTCAGTAAGGGGTTTCCACATGTTACTCCATTAAATCCCAGCAACCCCCTAAGTCAGTACGTTTGTGAAGGGCCCCCATTTAAAAAGGAGGAAACTGAGGCTTGGCAAATGAGGCGACTTGCCCTGAGGCACCAGCAGAACTGGTGGCAGAGCCAGGAATGGGGATGTAGTGTCCAGAGCCAGCCTGCTGACTGCAGACTGTACAATTGATAGGTTAGGATTCGTAACACTGGGAAAAACAGACTTTGAGGGTTCAATGATTTCTGAAAACTCGTCTGTCTGAGCCTCAGTCGCCTTTCATTTCATGTTTTTATAAACACCAGGGGAACAATAATAATTTGAACAGTTAAGTTGATTTCAGATGGTAAATCCCCTTTTTTTCATTTGTGAGATTATGTCACGTCATCTGCCACCCTCCCTAGACGTGGTCCCTCCACTGTTACTGCTCTTTTCTCCTGCTGGTCCTCAAGCCCCATTACCCGCACTTGCATTTTTCTTTTAATTCCAAATACGATTGCATTTTGTATTTCATATATTACTCCAAGGAATAATAATGGGGAATTTTATAGCCCAGATGCTCAGACGGAAACCAAGGGAATCAAAACAAGAAGGAAGAGTGGAAAAAGAAAACGGATAATACAAATATTTTCTAGATTTGAAATAAAGCTTGAAAAGCCAAGGTGCTTTGCAAAATATCACATTCAACTGCTAGTTTAAAAAAAAACAACAAAACTTTTTTGAAGAGCCCATGGTACACCAGAGAGTGAGGAGGAGGCCCTGGTTGACCTTGTAAACCACGCCTCAGTGTTGGGGCCACGGCCTTTAGGCTCAGGCCCTACTAATGTGATAGAACGGTATTAGGAGAATTTTTTTTATACATCAATAATCTTTTTCAATGCAGCAGGTGAGCACAACTGGTCTGAGTGTGGGGGACTGTTCTCTCCTCAAAAGCTGAGCCCAGACATTACCTAACAAATGCAATTAGTGTAACCTGGTTTCTTGTACTCTCAGTGAATCCCCAACAACAACAACAACAACAACAAAAAAAAAAAACTGAGCCCAGGCTCAGCATCAAGGAACTAACATTAAGACGGTAACTAAGTTAGGTCAGGCATGGTGGCTCACACCTGTAATCCTAGCACTGGGAGACTGAGGCAGGCGGATTGCCTGATCTCACAGGTTCGAGACCAGCTTGAGCCAACGTGAGACCCCCCCCATCTCTAAAAATACCCAGGTGTTGTGACAGGCACCTGTTGCCCCAACTATTCAGGAAGCTGAGGCAGGAGAATCACTTGAGCCCAAGACTTTGAGGTTGCTGTGAGCTATGATGCCACAGCACTCTGCCGAGGGTGACAATGCAAGACTCTTGTATAAAAAAAAGAAAGAAAGAAAGAAAGAAAGAAAGAAATTAAGAATGGAAGACAGTAATTGAGAATGGAAGAGCCAACCTACCTTAGGATTACCTGTGCTGGGGTTCAGAACATATTGGCCCCAAATGGAGCTCATTGGCATGGAGAAAACAGCAGAAGGAAGGAAGGTCACTCTCACCTTCCCCTTCCTCCCGCTTCTCCCCTGAAGCAGATCATATAAACTTCGTGGGAGAGGTGCCCCCCTCATACCTGGCAGAAAGGAACAACTTTATCTCTGGAGACTCAGGGACACGAAGAGGCACCTGAACAAACCAGCTTCACTAAATCCCCTGTACTGCCATTAGATCATACCCCTTCTGTCCAGTCACACTGCACACCATTCACTTCATCAAACTGAGCATAAAAATACCTGGGTTTACTGGCCCTTTAGGGGTCTACTTCTTAAAATTTATGTTAAATAAATTTGTATGCTTTTCTCTTGTTAATCTGCTTTTTGTTATAGATGCCTCGGCCATGAATGTAAGATGGGAAAGAAAAATATTTCTTTTCCCCTACCCCTGGGAGCCTCCCAACATGCTCCAGACGGAAGCCATAGCAGTCCTGCTATCTGGGATTTCACCTGTGATCTCTTAGAACCAGCACAGGGAATAGATGTGCACTGTTGACAGAACAATGGGAAAATATAAAATCACATTTAAAATTTGAGAGCAAAGGGATAACAGTTTTAACCACAGTTCTCCCTGCTCTTTTTCAAAACCAGGTATGAGGTATTACCTTTTCTGAAGTTTGCTCCAACCTCCCTTTGCTTTCCTCATACTTCGTAAAATGGAGACTTGGAATTTTGGGGAACAGGGGCATGAGAATTTTTTTCTTTCTTTTTATTTCAAATCAATACAAGGGAACAAATTTTTAGGTTACACTGCTCTCACTTTCAAGGTAAAGTTCAAATTACAGTTGAGCCCCTCACCCAGGGGCGTGCTGAACACCCTCACATGTGCACGTTAGGTGAGAGCCCACCAATCGCCCTCCCCCTCCCTTCCACCCTCTCCGTTGCTAGACTATGTTTGTGTTTTATTGTTCGTGTGGGCATGTAATTGTCTACACATACCCACACTGTATTGGACAACTCTGAGAATTTGTATATGTTTAAAGTTCGGTAGAGTTAAGGGATTTTTAAACTGCAGATGGCAACCCTGTAGAGGTTAATAAAATCAGTTTGGTGGGTTATAAGCAGCACTTTGGAAACAAACACACAAACAGAAGACTAGACTCCGACAGCAGGTCCGGCTGGGAGCTTTCTGTGTGCTGCATGCAGGAAAGGTCCACCTTGAGTCCTGGCTGGAAGGGTATTCTCCCTAGGTCACCTTGTGCCACCATCAGGCTTATAGGCTTGAGGAAACTTAATTTCCATTTCAAGAACTCACTAATCCAATTGTGACCAAAGCTTTTCCTACCCATCTAACCAAATCTGCCTATAAACAACCGTGTTTAGACCACAGCTTTCTTCCTTTACAGGGACGCAGATGGAATAAACTTAGAGCAGTTTTTTCTAATGTGAGTTCTTTCAAAAAAGCCTGCTGAAGTCAAATATTTGAAAACCACTGTCTGCTGTCACCTTCTCTTGCAGGTGACAAGAAAAGAAAACAGTCAAGAGACTGGCTTAACTTTGTTTAACCTGAGACATCCCAAACACCTTTGACCTTGGAGCCCTTTATTACCAACTCCCCTACCCTCCACTAAGCCCTCAGCCCAACACCTGCTCCCTTTGGCTGGACACAAGGTGTGGTCTTTACTCAGCAGCCCCTAGTGGGTCCTCACAGAGTTCTTCACGGAGACAGGAAGGAAGGTGTGACAAATTGCCTACTCTGCAATTTGAGGACTTTCAACATGGGAGATCCCACGGTCACTATGTTTGACTTTTACTTAGAGAGGAGGATTTTCTGTTCTAAGTTGATTTCTACAATTGCTGCTTATGGAATTAAGTTGAATTGAATCTAGCAGTTGGTCAGTTGATCACTGTGGGCAGAGTCTGTTTTCTGGTTTTTAAATGATTTTGTTTTCCTTTTCCTCTTTCTGCATGTAGGTGCTACAAAGCGTGACTGAGCACCTGCCCGTGTTTGCACAGTGCCAGGAACTCAGCCATCCAGGCACTTTCTTTCTTCTTCTGCTTCTTCTTCTTCTTCTTTTTTTTTTCTTTTTATTCATGTTCAAATAACAGATAAGCCACGCTGGCCAGAACTGAATTTATATGTCACTGCAAAATAGTCAACACTCCAATCTGTCCATTAGAAACAGGTGCCAAGTGAGGAAATGTTTCATATTTTCCACGTGGCATGGACTCTGTCAGACAGTGCTTCCAACCAAACTGAGTGTTTACACAATTAAATCATGGGCGGAGAGTCTCCCTTTTGTTTCGGAAGTCTGGCCGTGGGCTGGCAAGGTGGGTTCTACGCAATCCCTTCTTCCTGTCCCTGCATTTTCAGGGCTGCTATGCCGCTGAGCCAGTGGCTACTTCTGGGGGGAAACCGAGTTGTAGTTTCCTCCAGAGTTAGGTGACTTTGCTGCTTGGAAGCTATTCTTTTCAGCTCTTTGTCGTTTCAGAAACCCTGCAGCAGCTGTTTCTGCCCCAGTAAGAAGCAAAGGGACACACCCACTGACTCCCAGGGACAGCTCGGGGCAGCCTTTTCCCTCCCCCACCTCTCACTTCCCACCTTCTGTTTCTGTGAAATTTCTGCTTACTTTCTGCCTGCGTTTAAACAGCTCCAACCAATGAAATCATGACAGATGTGTTACTTTTTTAACTGCTGTGTTCCTATCATCATGTCACCAAATTTTGCACATCCTGGCCCAGTAAGGGTTGGCTCTCTAAAGGCGCCCTTTGTTTGTTTTACCAGTAAGTGCTGACTCTAACTAGGTACCAGATAGTTCTGGACTCTACGTACCAGATACAATTCTTGCCCTTGTACTTACATGCTAATGAGGGAGACAGATAATAAACAAGGCAAGCACAATATGTAGCAAGTTAGTTATAAATGCTCAGGAGAGAAAATGAATCCGAGCAGGTGGGACGGCAAGTGTCCAGGCAGTGGTCAGACTGACATTCTAGACGGGGTGACCAGGGAAGGCCCCTCTGACAAGACAGTATCTGTGCAAAGACCTTAAAGAAGAGAGGAGAGAGCTGTGTGAGAAAGGCATGTTTTAGGTGATGGGATTCAGGACATACTCCCCCCAAAGATGGCACCTTGGCATTCAAGAAAACAGCAGAAGCAGAAAGCTCATTCTCATACTCCACCTGCTCACCTGAAGGAGGTCATAAAACCTAGAAAGACCAGCCTGAGCAAGAATGAGACCCCGTCTCCACTAAAAATAGAAACATTAGCCGGGGATGGTAGCAGGTGCCTGCAGTCCCAGCTTCTCAGGAGGCTGAGGCAGGAGGATCGCTTGAGCCCAGGAGTGTGAGATTGCTGTCAGCTAGGCTGCGGCCATGGCACTCTACCCTGAGCAACAGAGTGAGACTCTGTCTCAAAAACAACACCTACAGAGGATTTTTCTGGTCTTCCCCTGAAGTAGGTCATTAAGACATTTCCTTGCAAAGGCCCCAAGCCATGTATTAAATAAATTTGTATACTTTTCTCTTGTTAATCTGTCTGCTGTTATAGGGGCCTCAGTCTCAAACCTAAGATGGGAAGGAAAGATATTTATTTTCCCCTATACAGGCCAAGGCCCTGTGCTGGCCATGTGCCCAGCAGGGTTGGTGTGGAGGGAGCAGAGGGCTGCTGTGGAGACGCGTGTGCATGGAGTACCCAGCTCTTAGAAAGCACTCAATAAACAGCAGCAATAATTACGATAGTCATTCATCACATGTGTATGGTTTGATTGATGGAAACAGGTGCATGGTTATCTGGCGAAGTAGGCTCCAAACTATTCCTTGGCCTCAAGTGGAATAATGTTTTATTAGGACTCTGACCTCTAAGCGTGACCCCAGCATTCCTAACTTTCCTCCAACAGAAGAGTCCCAAGGTCATTGCCCAACCAAAAAAAGATGTTGATGAGAGGATTTCCTTTGCCTACCATAGGGCAATAGTTTTCAAAGTATGGTATGAGAAGTATCAGCATCACCTGGCAACTGTTAGAATAGAAATTGTCAAGCTGCACCCAGATCTGCACCATTGGAAACTCAGGGATGAGGCTCAGCTATCAGTGTTCTAATAAGCCTTCTGGGTGACGGTGATAAATATTAACCTTTTAGAACCACTGTCTGAAGTTTCTGTTCTCAAGGTCTCTTGGGGAGACTTCCTCAGGTCACTCAGTCATTTCCTTTGCTCTCTATGGAACCATGTCACCAGAAGGACAGTTAGTTACTGTTGCTGTTATTTTAAGTTCCCTGAGAGGCCGTATAGCTCTCTATGACTGTTACTCCCCAAGGTCTCTAGAGATAGCCCATCTGCTGCCCTAGACTGATGTCACCAACTCCTAGATCCACGCCAAGAACTTGCTCTACCCTGGTTACTTCCTCCAGCATTTTGAAAAATGGACTGTAACCAAGTTCAATTTTCTACCCCCAAGATAAGTCAAGGGGTTAGTATAAGAAAAGTGACTTTTTTCAGAGAGCCAGCAAACTGAGATGGTGAACAACTGTCTCAAAGAACCATCTTAGAATGAACTTTAGGATCCCTTTTATCTTAAGGAAAGGGGATGGAAGGGTTTGGTTGCAAGAGAATATAACAGACCTATCTGGGCATCATGAGGATCTGAGGAGGTTGTAAAACTTCTTTGCTCTTGATGGATGAAGGTGAGAATGTCCCTAATCTTTAACATAGCAATGTTACCCATATGTACACTCTCCTTACATTCCAGAGAGTTAGTTTGGAAAAGGCATGGTTGTCACCTTTCTTCTACTCAGGTGCAGAGCTCAGCAGTAGCATTTAATCTGAGATATTACCTCTGGGGCTCAGAAGCAAAACGGAGCTAGTCATGCCACTGTTATATGACTACCTCTGAGATCTATTTTAAGTTATTATGGAATTGAAAAAAAAAAAAAAAACCATAATAAACTTTAAGAAGTGAGATAGGCCAGCTTTAGATTTCCAGGCAAGACATAGCATTTACTTTTTACCCTGTCCCAGAAAGACGTTATCTTGCTGTTTGCTGTGGATCAGATAAGGCATGCTAATGCTCCAGGAACCAGGCCACTTCCAGTAACGTTTCCAGCATTGAGAGGCCAAGTGACCCAACTTATAGAAAATAGTGCAGTTGACTTATAAAAACAACTGAACTGGTCCTCCATTGTAATGACGTGGGGAAGGGCAGGTTGAGGGCAGAAGAGGAAGGAAGAGGTCTTTGGAAATTGGGTTTTGTTGCTCCTGAGTTTGAACCCTCTGGTAACTTCTGTTAGCCTAAGCAGGCATTATGAAATTAATCTAAAACAGAACTACGTTTGGCTCTTATTTAAAAAGTAGATTCCCAGGGCCCTAAAATAAATTCCCAGGGCATTTTGGAAATACAGGAAAGATATAGTCTAAATATCTTCACAGAAAAAGGTTCTTTGTGATACCAGAGTTGCTCCCTCTCATGGATGATCTTTACTATTTTCCTTTTGCCATTTAGAATAATATCTGTTCTTGGTTTTTGGTAGTCTCTTACATATTTTATAAGGGTTTTTATCGTGTTTCTAATTTTCTCAGAAATTTTATTAGGAAGGTCTGTTTAAATGTATTAAAAATATTTTTGGTATTGATAGGATCACTTGTTAAAATTTAACTTACTGGTGGAACATATTACGCTGATGGATTTCCTGGTATTGGCTCAGGCTGGAATTCTTAGAATAAGTCCTGCATGGTCAAGTCTGCTACTCTCTGGATACATTATTAGATTGCATGTGAAACAAAATTTGTTACATTTTGCAAGGTTTAATTTTTATTATGGTAAATACTTGCCTCACCCTACTTACACTTCAAATTGCACTTTTTAAAAGATAAACACTTATAATTTTTTTTTAAATCTGTCTTTTGGTTTTTGCTTTTCTATTTCCAAGTGACATATAGTTATTTCTTGATCATTCACTTTTTGTTATCAGGGAGAGAATTTAACCATTGGGTTATGGCATTTAGCTTCTTTATCTACATAAACACTAAGTATACATGCACACACACACACACACACACACACACCCCACGCACAAAACTCACATATGCCCCCAGCAACACTCACACCTTCCCCACACCACGTAGTTATATCATAATTATGGTTAATATTCAGTTTGTATTGCTATGACTATGTAAATAGTATTCCCACCTAAGTCATGAAATGAACTATGATTAATTTTTTTTCTACATAAACCTACAACTTTAGGTTTTCTCTATTGTTCATAACTTCCTCACTTTTTTATTTGCTTAATTGTCTTATATACCAATCACTAATTTATACCCAAACTCTGACAGAATGGAAATCTCATTTCTATGCCTCCAAACACCAAATATCCTGTGAAATTCATCTTTTTCATAATGATACCCCGTCTAGAGCCTTCTGTCCTCTAATTAGAAGGGATAATCCTCTCGGCCGGCTACACAGCTGTCACCCCAAGATCTCCCTTTATCAACCTCTCAGATTTCCCTTTCTTCTCTCTTGGGGTCTTTATCTTCTTTCTTGATTTACTCTCACATGTTGGTAGGACACACTCCCCAGTCCTGTTCTGAGGAAGGGTGCATAAAAGTTAGGCTTATTTTGAGATTTTAAAGGTTTGAAAAAATTTTACTCTGACTTCACATTTAATCACCTGTTTGGATGGATGTAGAATTTTAGACTGGAAAAAATACATACTCAGAGAACTCAGAAGGCGTTGCTCCATTGTTTTCTACAGAGAAATTTTACTGTTCTCATTCCTGATCCTCTGCAGGTGGTTTGTTATTTCCCCTGTTTTGTCATTAGGGATATGCAGTTTTGTGGGATACAGTGATATGCGTCAGTGTTGGGTAGTTTTTACGTTTGGAGCTTGGGTCTGGACTGACTCACTCTGTCCTTGGAAAGTTCCTTGATAATTTGATAATTTATTCTTTCTGTTCTTCCTTTCTGGAACGTCTTGTCATTCAGATATGGGAGTTCCTCAACTGAACTTTGAATTTAATCTTTTCTTTTCTCTCTCTGTTACTCTGGCTCTCTGATGGTATTTTCTTGTAGACTCCTTCATCAACTTCATCTTCCAGTGAGGGTTATCAGATGAAATACAGGATTTGAATTTCAGACAACCTAAGTATTGCATGGCACACACTTATACTAAAAAGCTACTTGTAGTTTATATGAAATTCAAATTAAACTGGGAATCCTGAACTTTTATTTGCTAAATTTGACAACACTTCCTCCAACTCTATTACTGGATTCAGTAATTGTAATAAAAGAACAATTTAGAACAAATGAGTTCTCTAAATGTTCCTTTTATTTCTTAAATATGGTATCTTCTTTTTTCTCTCTAGAGCAGGAGTCCTCAAACTTTTTAAACAGGGGGCCAATTCACTGTCCCTCAGACTGTTGGAGGGCTGGACTATAGTTTAAAAAAAAAAACCTATGAACAAATTCCTATGCACACTGCACATATCTTATTTTGAAGTAAAAAAACAAAATGGGAACAAATACAATCATACCGCCTCATGTGTCCCCAGGCCGCAGTTTGAGGACCCCTGCTCTAGAGAGATCGAGGGCTTTTTAAGTTTCTTTCTGTTGCCTATGCTTTTTATTTATTTCCCCCCCTTTTGGTCTCTGCTTTTCATGTTAGATTTCTTCCCATGTCTGGTGATCCTTCGTAGACTGCTCACATTTAAGAGTTATGCACATGGTTATTGGGAGTTCAGTGGGTGTGGCTGGAACCTATTGATGGATGGGCCTTCCTGCGCGGGTCTTTCCCTGGGAGCTTTTGTGGGTATCTTCGTGTCTCCTCTCCTGGGCTGGTCAGATTCCCATAGAGAAAACCTCTAATCAATCTCCTTTCTGGAAAGGATATGCATGGCTGTTAGCTTTCTGGTAGATCGAGCCTGGAAGACTGAGGATCCCACCTTCCTGTGACTAATCTCCCTCCTAATCCCCATCTTCAAGGGGATAATCCTACTTTAGCAAACCTGATGTTCCTGAATCCCAAATCTTTCTGGTTCACCCTCTCCAAAGAGACTTTTGCCGGGACGTAGTGGAAGTGACCTGAGAGCCTTAAATACCTTTATGTGGATTTTTAATTAATTTATCTGTTTTCCACTCCTTTTAGAACCCCCGTTTCCAGAGGTACTCAGTTCCTCCAGTTCCTGAGCATTTCTGCAGTTGAACTCACACCTCTGCCTTGGGTGTTAGGCATTTAGAGTCTTTTTCCATCACTTACCACTCACACATCTCCTCTCAAACTTCAAAATGTTGTTGTTGTTGCCTCCTTTCCTGTTCTTTCTCCTTCAAGTGTGTCATTTTACTGTTATTTTATTAGACATTTAGGAGAAAACAGTAGTAAATATGTTTTCAGTATGTGAGGTTTAAACAGACGTTGCAGGTATTTCATTTAGAAATTGGTATCCATTCATAAGTAAGATTACTTTACAATTTTCTATTTTTGTAATGTCTTTATTCATGGTTTTGGTATCATAGCCTTGTTGGCTCATAAAATGTTTGCCTTTTCATCTATTTCTATGGCCTGGAGTAATTTAAATAACATAGAATTATTTGCGGTAAAGGGCAGATAAAACAGACACGAAGCCATCCAGTCAGTTGATTCTTTTTTCAACGGTAGGTTTTTAATCACAGTTCCAATCTCTTCTGTGGTAATTGATCTGTTCAGATTTTTCATGTCTTCTTGGGTCCACCTTATTAATTTATGTTTTGTTAGAAAATCATCCATCTTCACTAGGTTTTCACATTAGTTGCCCCAAGATTCTTATAGTATTCTCTACAATTCTGTGAATCTTTGTTTAAATTATACATCCTTTCTCATTCTATCTCTTGAATATTTTTCTTCTCTTATTCTTTTTCTCTTAGCAGGCTCTTGAGATATCTATCTATTTTATTAGTCTTTTTGAAGAGCCACATTTTGATTTATCCTTTCTTTCTATATAATTTTTTGGTTTGCTTTATATGTGTTTTATCTTTGTTTTCTTCTGGTTGGTTATTTGTCTTTCTCTAATATCTTAAGATGGATATAGTTAGTTCCTTTATTTTTCATCTTTCTTTCTTAAAATAATGGAAAACTATAACATTTCTCTGAGTAAGCTTATGGTCAGGTGGTCTGTTAGATTTCACTTTAAAAAAACATTTTTTTTTTTTTTTATGGCCAAGTACAGAATTGATTTTTTTTAAGTGTTTGGTGAACATAATAAAAAACGATATTCTCTATCTGAAGGATATAATGTCTATATAGAGTCATTAAACCAATTTTATTGGTCATATTAATTGATTACTTTCTGTCTTTATTGTTTATCACCTATTCACCCATGGAAGACTATATGGAAACCTCCACCATCACTGCATTTTTTGTGAAGTTGCTCTTGCATTTCTGATCGTTTTTGCTTTAGATGTGGCTTCTATGTTGTTTAGAACCTATAGGTTTTAATTGTTATATTTTCTTTATTAGTAGTGCCTCTTACATTATCATTATATAATAACCCCCATAGTGCTTTTTCTTTAAAAATTCCACCATGCATATGAATGTTTCTATTTTGGGTTGGGTTTTTTTCTGCTTTCATTCGCCTACTCCTTGATTTTCAACCTTCTTTTATTTCTAAGTTTTAGCTGTGTTTCTTATATAGATAGGTTTGATTTTGTCTTTAACCTAATCCAATAGTTTAACGTTTTAAAATTTCATATCATAGTATTTAAAAACAGGTTGTCTTTTGAAGAAAGAATTCAGTTTTCACATTTTGTGACATATTAATTTTATTTCTTCCAATTTAATTTGTTGTCTAGTTTT
Organism: Loris lydekkerianus; assembly: GCA_963574355.1. Classification (NCBI taxonomy): domain Eukaryota; kingdom Metazoa; phylum Chordata; class Mammalia; order Primates; family Lorisidae; genus Loris; species Loris lydekkerianus. The sequence continues at coordinate 25,666 of CAUYPK010093220.1, read as the reverse complement.
TTGTTTGTTTGTTTGTTTGTTTTCTTTCCCTTACTTTCTAGTTTGAAAAATAAACCATTCCTTCTGGGTTCCGTGTAGACACATACTTTGACTTCGCATTGGAAAACAAGATAATCTCCTTACCAATAAGCACCTTTTCCTTCACTGAGATGCTTGGCTTCCTCCTGATTCCCTCTTTAGAGTCATTTTGTTTTCTGTCTCCTGTCCTCTTCCTACACCCTTGGAATCATGTTTATTTCTCCTCCTTCCACTCACCAAGTCGCTGCTTTTCCATTTACACTCCTATCTCCACCCCTCCCATGCAGATGCCCCTTCGACCACTTTATTTTGCCAGGAACGTGTTTTGCTTTTCTTTCTGTCTCTTCTTCTTCCTTCTTCCTTCTTCCTTCTTCTTCTTCTTCTTGAGACAGAATCTCACTCTGTGGCCTGGGTAAGGTGCTATGATATCATAGATCATAGCAACCTCGAATTCTTGGGCTCAAGCAATCCTCCTGCCCCAGCCTCCCAAGTAGCTGAGACTATAGACTCCCTCCACCACGGCCAGCTAATTTTTCTGTTTCTGATACCAGAGAGTATCAGAGATGGGGTCTTGATCTTGCTCAGGCTGGTCTTAAACTCCTGAGCTCAAGCAATTGACTTGCCTCAGCCTCCCAGAGTGCCAGGATTATAGGTGTGAGGCACCGAGCCACCTGCATTTTGCTTTTCTAACTGATTATCCCCTCTGGCTGGTAGCTTTTAAGAAATGAAGTGTTATTTTTCTCCATGGGCTCATTAGGTCTCGGGGCACGGTGGTTCATGTGTTCTAAGCCCTACAGGTGCCAGAAGGTAAAGAAATCTCAGTCTCCACAGGCTGAAGTGTAGAAGCTGCCAGCACCCCTCAAGGCACCTGCAGGGACCTCCCTGTCTCCCAGACTCTTCACGCTGCCACAGCTTCAGGGTCAAGGGCGTAGCCTCCCATTCAGTTCCTCGTTGGCCTCTTTGGACAGGAAAGTTCAGCACAGTCCCACTGGGCTTGCATTGACGTTGCCCTGATGCCCCAGCTCGCCTCAGCGTTTGCTGCCTTCCATTCTCCACCTTGGACATTATTTGCTAGGTACTCGCCCCGCCCGTGGGACAAGGAACGTCACCATTCTCTCTGTTCAGAACCTACCGGAGCCCAAGGCCTTATTCACATCCAGCCACCTGTAAGAGTTAGCAGCTGTTTGAGTTTGGAGAGGAAGAAATTCAGGAGTTGAGGGGGTTGGAGGAACAGAAATTACATCCAGGTTGTCACATTCCAAGAACCTCCTTTTGGTCCCATGAATTATTTCCATAGCCATTAATCATGCAGAGAGCTTGGAGTAAAAGAGCAGAATAGATAGCGATAGTCCTGGTTCAATACCAGCTTGAATGTGAGCTCACACCACTCCCTGGTTTTCATACTGGTCCATCTGGAAGACAAATGCCAACTACTGTGGTCCTACACTACATTTTTAGCACGACTGCTTGCAGAGGTAAGGGAGAGTTACTGTACTTTCTCTATTAAAAAAAAAGCAACCAAAATGGCTTAGAGTAAAAATGTAAGTCTCTCCTAACCCTGCTTTATCTGATGAAATATCTACCTGCAATGAGGAATCACTGCCTGTGTCCCTCAGAAAGTGTAAAAATCAGGCTGGTTCTGGAAAGGAAGATTGAGTGGGCATATTATTAACCTAAATGGAATTAGGTTTCTGTTTCAATAAAGATTCCCATTAAGGCTGAAAGCAATACAGCAGTGTACCAGTAGCCACCCCCTGTCTGTAGGAAGATGTGCTTGAATTACATCTGGCTGTGCACCCCATCATCACTTTGCAAAAGGCAGTAACATGAGGTGGACCTCTGTGGTCACCGTGTCCTTCAGGTGATGGCCACAAAAGAACCCTAGCTTGGATGTAATCAATACTCTCAACAAGCATTACTCATGTATCAGCACACAAGAGGCTGACAATGATTAATCAACTAATTATAATAGGCTCTTTTCATCCTGTAGTATGTGGCTTGTTGAATATGTTTGTATTTAGTTGCAGTGGGAAGAGTATGACAGCAATATTTCATTCGAGCAGTGTCCATCAGGAAGGACAAATATGTATTTTTATCTCCCCTGGGATGGCATGGCCAGGCCCTGCCATGCTAGGGCAAGCAGCAATTCAAGAGCCTTTGTTCTGTTTCCCTATGTCCAGTCTGATGATAATTTCAATACTCCTCTTTTAGGACTTAGGAAAGAGGTCACACACTGACAGCCTGTGGACTGCTTCCGCCCTCGGGATTTGTTTAATATGAGCAGCAGGTTTGGGGGAAGGGAGTTTGTTTTTGTTTTTTGATGAATTCATTTTCAGTCTTTTTAAAGATTCGGAAATTTTCACAGAAAAACATAGCCTATAGCTTTTCTTGGAAAAAAAGATCGTCTGGCTATCTGGGCCCCAGTTTCCTCACACTGACAACTGGCAGGCCTGAGCAGCACAGGCCTCGCCCGGAGCAAGTCCTCTGCTGCTGGCCCTAGTCCTGTCCTTGGTTACTTACACTCAGCAACTCCTTCCACTCTTATCACCCGAGTGGGGGCTGCAGTAAGGCGTAAATAGCAAAAGGCCACAGTGCTAGTTCCTGCTACTCTGGGAAACCTTGGGCAGCTTCCATCACAATTTTAAGGCTTCATTAAATATCAGGGAGCTGGGACCAGGAAGGTGAAGTGGCTTACCTGGGGGCATTGGCCGGCCCAGGGCTCTTTCCAATGCTCCCTTCATGCAGGTAGGCTAGGGCACCAGGAGCTGAAGGGGCAGGTGGTAGAATGCACCGTGAGCATGTTTGCCTCACTTACTAGCTATGTCTAAAAGAGCAATTGTCATTTTCTTCCTGTATCCTCGACAGAGAAAGGCAATCTCCCCACTTCCTTCTTCCTCTACACCAGCTACTCTGGAGTGAGAAGCGAAATTCCAAGCCACCTCACATGAGTGTGGCTCCAAAAACTTTGGGTTCTAAATTCATCTAATACTACTAATTGGCTGTGAAAGCTTGGAGAAGCTGTGTTATTTTTCTTCATGCCAGTTCCTGCATCTTTAATGTAGGAAGTTGGATCAGATGATTACTAAGATTCCTTTGATCTCTGCTCTTCAGTGTCTTCCCAGCATCTACAATAAAATAAACCAGAAAACAACGAATTGTGAAAACAATGTTGCATCTAGCCAGTGATTTAGACACCAACCAGGTTGAATCAATGCAAGAAGGCAAAGAAACTATGATTAATAATGATAAAGGAAGAATAATGATAAGAATAAAAGACAAAACACTTAACTGAAGACAACAATGAATGACCCTGTATATGTCTACCTTTTAAAAAGATTATAAATTCTGTACCAAAGGGGCTACCCCCTATCCATACTTACCAGTTATTTGTCAAGTATGTTATTGGGACAATGCATATTCTATTCAGAAGATGCCATTATAAAATTATTTTCCAATAAAAGCATTACATTATAAAATCAACCACCAGCATTTTTATTCTAAACTATGGCAGGAAGATCAGAAATAAAATTAGGTCAACATGAATACTTTCTTGCATGGCAGGTTACAGAATTTAACACCCATGGTGTTTTCCATCTTTGAAGTTAGCATGTCATTATGTTTGCTTTATGCCAATTCATCTGCTACTAAATGTTTCAAAATGAAAAAGAGAAAGACAAAGGCTCCCTGTGGCTGTCTTCCCCTCTATACATCTCCCAGGCCAAAATTGCTAGGGGCATATGCCCCGCTGGACTCTGAGTGTGTGATTTGGGGGAGGCCTCTCCCCTTAGAACAAGGGCAAAGAAAACATCTGTTTGTGTTTTGGAGCTGTCTGCCTCAGTTAAAATATGCAAGTCAGTCTGCACGTACATGTACCACCTCCCTCAGTCCCATAAGTGAGGGTGTGCTCCCAAATCTGGCCCCTAGAATCCTGAGCTCTGCTGATGGGTCATCACTTATTTTCTAGGAACTTAAACAGTTCCTGCATGCGGATGCGCCAGCCACCCTACTCAGGGTGGGGGCGGGTAATCTTGGCCAGGAGAAACATTTCATGTTCTTCTGATTCCCTTCCTCCTATAATCCCGTCCTGGCCTCAGGCACCAATGGCCAAAATCACGGCTGAAAATGACATTTTGATTCTTCGGCCTAGGCTCTCCAAGTCTGACATTCATTTACCATTGAGAGAATTCTCTACTAAATAGCAGTTAGTTTATAAGAACCCCGGTCCCACCATTTTGTGTTCACCATGTTCCCAGATGAGGGGAATGAGAGGCATCAGGAAATCTAGAATATAAGAATCCTCAAATATATCAAAAGATACATTGGAGGCAAAACTCTTAACTGCTTGCTATCCTGTACTAACCACTTGGTCATATTTGTTTTTTTCTCTTCACCAAACAATAGAAATAAAATATGGTTGAAGATATGAGCTATAAATTAACTTAAGCCAACTTGACCATTCAGTAACCACAGGTTTCTGTGGTTAAATACCTGGGGATAGGTGGAGGGTGAGATTCTACATCCCTTTCTATCACTCTCTCCCCGCAGGTGGTTCATTGTGAGGAAAGCTGGTCTTAGGCCACTTTTTGCCAAACTTACAAACCTTACTAGTGCAGGGATGAGGGGAAACTTGCTCTTTCCCCCTCACTGAAAAATCAACTCATCATCAAGGCCAATTAATGAGAGGGGTTTATTTGCTATGCTCATGGAAAGAATCACAGTGATAACACAATATCCCAATGGGAGCCAGTTCTTTTTATACCTGCTTTTTAGAGGAGAAGGGGAAATGAACAATATAGGTAATTCTGTTTGGGGGCAATAATTGATTGCTAGGGAGGATAAATGGATGGGGAAAACAGATTGACTCATAAATGATTCTCTTGGCGAATTCAATTAACCTGAGAGGCAGGTATTCTATTTATTTATTTGGTATTATATTTTAAATGATTTGGGCCAGGTCTGGTTGCATTCCTGATCACTTTCCCTGCAATACACTGAGACAACAAGGAAGGAAAGGGAAGTCAATTATTCTTTTGATCTGTCAGTTAGGTTTATGCAGATGGAGAGAAAGCCCCTTCCAATGCTTTTTGATCTTGAAGGGCTTGTGATTCAAAATACACTTTATACCATGCGGTCATATTTTAGGGTGAAATTTCCTGAGCTCCTTTGTTTTCAAGCAGGCACAAATATCATCCTTTCTTTAATCTTAGTCAAGTTCCCACACTCAGATACTAACAAGCCTCTTGCATGAGAAGGCAGCAGACACCACAGTACCCTGACAGCAGCTCAGGTGGACTTCTGGGAAGGTCAGGCAGCAGAGGCCCCATGCAGGAGGAGGCAAGGCCAGAGGGACTCCTGCACATGCTGAAGGCTCAAGGGCTTACTGCAAAGGATGCTATTCCCTTGTGAGGATGGTGAGACCCAGTATAGTTTTTTATCCAACCTCAGAGCTAGAAGACTATTTATTCAGCCAATAAAAAGTCCTTCTCACATCAGTTATGCTAATTGACACACCCTTTGGCATAGATCTCTATAACAATATTTATAATGCTTACATGAGTGGTTTATAAATATAAACAACTTCTAGATGCTGGTTTCCTGAGTAGGTTCCTTCAAATGCTAACCATGACCTCTAGAGTGAATAACAGAGTTAATTTATACCTGTGTATATCACAGCATTTATGTCAGATAATTTTCTGACATATTCTACCTGCCAATTTGAACTCTTTGAACAACCTAATGACTGTACTTAATAACAAAGCCTTGTGTCCTTGAAAATCACTAGGAGTAGATTTTAAATGTTCTCCTTGCACACTAGAAAATGAAAAGTATGTGAATATGCTAATTAGCTCAATTTAGCCATTCCACAATGTATACATATTTTTAAAAATTATGTTATATGTAATAAATATGTACAATTATTTGTCAATTAAAAATTAATATGTAAACTCCTCCACCACTCCAATCTATTATATTGCTGGAGAAATTGTAGAAATATGTAAATAAAATACTATTTGGGAGGGTTTGTCTTCCATCTCAATGTCCAGCCATTATAGAAAATGTATCATAATAGAATGCAGGGAAAGGAAAACGCATGGAAAAAAGATGGGGGCAGTGCCCATAGCTCAGTGGGTAGGGCACCAGCCATATATATTGAGGATGGCAGGTTTGAACCCAGCCTGCAGAAGCTAAACAACAATGACAACTACAACAACAACAACAACAACAACAACAACAACAAAAATAGCCAAGTGTTGTGGTGGGTGCCTGCAGTCCCAGCTACTTGAGAGGCTGAGGCAAGAGAATCACTTAAGCCCAAGAGTTGGAGGTTGCTGTGAGCTGTAACTCCACAGCACTCTACCCTGGGAGACAGCTTGAGACTTTGTCTCAAAAAAAGAAAAGAAAAGAAAAGAAAAGAAAAGAAAAGAAAAGAAAAGAAAAGAAAAGAAAAGAGAAGAGAGAAAAGAAAGAAAGAAAACAAGATGGGGTAAAATGACCTGGGGACCTTGGAAGTTGTTTTGGTTTAAGTAAATTATTCTAGCAAAGCAGAGTTTGCTGAAAAGGATGGTGAGGAATGGGAGAGAGACAGGGGGAGGCCTTCTTTTCCACATACATCCTCTCTGGAAAAGAACCCTAAGCCCCTTCATAAAGGAGGGGTTTCCTTTCTGCACATGGTAGGTTAGACACTGAGTTTATTAAAAATGGCTCCTAAAGCTACTGCTTGGGTAAAGAACACAGTGAAAGGGGCCATTGAGTAGAGCTAGACCTGTCCCTCATTTGGTCCTCGAAGGAGCAAACAGGTTCTTTACCAGGGTCATTTACCTCTGCAGAAAACCCAGATCGTTGTTCTCTGGGACAGGACAATAACTCACTTGATCAATGTCCTGCTGCTTTATCAGTTATAATGACTCAGACCTTGCTGCCCTCTACTCACCACTGACATTGTTTTGGATGATGAGGTAGTAGATTAAAAGACCAGCATAGTTTATTTGGCAAAAACTTCAGGAACGCGTTCAGCACTATTCCCTGTTATTTTACTGAAGTACCAGTTGATGGTGTTGACCTTCTGTCTATATGTAGAAAGAAGTAGGGTGGGAAGAGCAATGGGCTAGAAAAAAAGAGAACTAGGCTCTTGTCCCAGCTCTACCACTCACCCAATGAGTGACAGCTCTGGTCCCTTTTCTGAATTAAAACCAGATCAATGACATCTAAGGTCTCTTCTGGGATACTGTGTTTGTTCCTTTATAATTATTTGTTGAGCCTCTCAGACACATTGTAGAGCATTGTTCTGGACTGTTTCTAGGGAATATGAGAGTGAATGAATAAAAGAGATGAAATCCTTAACCTCATCGAATGTACACTCTAGTAGAGGAAGAGAAACAATAAGTAAATAAGCAAGTAAATTCATAATCTGTCACCTTAGGTGATAACTGCTGTGAAGGGAAACCAAGTGGAGTGAGGGGCTTAGGGTCCTGTTTTACGCAGGGTGGTAAGAGGCGGCCTCACCAGAAAGGGAGCATTTAAGCAGAAACAGGAGGAGCAGAAGGAATGGACCACATGTCTGTTGGGTGAGGACTGTCCTAGCAGAGGGAGCAGCACGTATGAAGCTCCTGAGGGAGGAATCTGCCTAGTGTGTTTGGGAACAGAGAGGTGGCCAGCAAGGCTGTGCAGAGTGAAGAGGGGAGGCTAGAGGGGATGGGGCATGGGGTCCAAGCTGGGGACACGTCGGACTTGCAGGCATGAGAAGCCTTTGGCTTGAATTCAAACAAACAGGACACCAACAAAAGATTTTTGACTTGAGAACATCCATGTTATGACTTACTTGGAAATAGACTCTCTGCTCTTCAGGGTTAATGCATAGAAACAGGCCAGCAATGGTGGTGGCATGAACCAGGATGATAGATGCAGAGGTGGTAAAAAATGGTCAATTTCTGGATTTATCCTGAAAACAGACATATGAGAGAGAGAGAGAGAGTGGAGTCAAAGACAATTGCAGGATTTTTGCAATCAGAATGCAGGATTTCTCCTATTTGTTTCTATGACAGGGAAGAGTGGGATTAAGTATAGCCTGGGACATGTTAAAAACAAACTAGATGCTTATTTGCTATCCAAGAAGAGATGCTTAGTGGTCTGTTGGACATATAAGTCTGAAACTGAAGAGAGATTTGGAATAGAGACATATATCAGGCCCTCACACTGTTTTGCCCAAATCTATCTGGCATGCCCTGGTGGTCACCTTCAGAGTGGTAGAAGTTGCCACACCCGCAGAGGCAGACCTCCTCTGTGATTCCTGCCTCTTGGCGTTCTCACTCTAGCATGATGCACCCCCGAGGGTGTGGGACCTGTAACCTGAGTAGAGCAGAGGCAGGAAGATGTGGCTGTAGGTACATGATTATATGATCGCATTCCATAAAACTGTTTTCCCCACCTTGCTAGTGTTTTGCCCATCTCTTCTTTCCCTTGCTGATGATGAAGATAAAGTGGCCACGTCAGGCAATCCTAAGTGGCAACGAAGGGTGGTCTCTTGGCCAAAAACCAACCAGAAACCGAAGCTCTCAATCCCATAATAACCACAAGGAATTGGATGCTGCCAAGGAGCGTGAGTGGAGAAATGAATCCTGAGGACTTTCCCTGGTTGTGGGACTGTTCTTGGCTGGTGTCTGGAGGAGGGCATGGGTGCAAGGGACTTAATGTGTCCAGAAGCAGCCTTCCACCAAACAGGAGCTGGTGGACTAATACCCCAGCTTCCTCAACCCTTGTTGGGACAAATAGGTCAAAGAAACAGAAACAAGAGAGTCCAGAAGCAGATGTGTACTTGAACAGACACTTGATGATGATAAAAGTGGCCCTGAAGAGTAGAATGAAAAGAGTGGCCATTTCAATAAATGATGTCAAGTCAGTAAGATATTCCTATGCGAAAAAAGCAAAACTTGACCTTAATTTCACTTCCTATACCAAAAATCAGTTCCAAATGGATTTTGGATCTGAATTTGAAAGGTAAAATGACAAAGATTCTACACAATAAGAGAATAATTTTACAACCTTTCAGGTAGGCAAAGATTTTTTTGATCAGGAATTATAAAGCACTAACTATAAAAAAGAGATTGACAAATTGGAGAACAACCTAAAATTAGAAATTTTTGTTCATCAAAAACACCGTTAATAGAAAAGACCATAGAGAACAAGAAATAATTTATGACACATGTAACAAAGATCTTGTACCTAAGCTTTCCAAAGACCTACAAATCAGTAAGTAAAAATCGACACCATATAAAAAGGGTAAGACTTCAGTAGGCACTTCACAAAAGAAAATTTAAATGAATAATAATATGCAAATGATGCTTAACCTCTTTAGTCATCAGAGAAGTGAAAATTAACTACAATAAGATTTTTCTATATATCTACCAAGAGACTAAAATTTAAAAAGGTATACGAGGCTGAGTGTTAGCTGAGATGAGGCACCATGGGTACAACCATTTTAGGGAACTGTTTGGTGATACCCACTAAAGCTGATGCATCATACCCTGTGCAGTTTCACTGGAAATGACCTACGTGAGAGAAATGGGTCCATGTGGTCACCAAAAGACATGTACAAAAATGTCTTAGCAAGATTCTTTTTGCTAGTTAACACATCCATCAGCCATAGAATGGATAGACAAAGTTGGTCTCATCCCACAATGGAATGTTATTTGACACTGAAAAGGAGCAAGTGACTGCCTCACGTATCACTCATGAATCTTACACACCCAGTGCCAAGCAGAAGCAGCCTTAGGGACAGGGAAGGTAGAATGGAACACGTAAAACCTCAATACTGTCCCTATTTTATAGAAAACTTAAGTATAAAAGTGAAAAATTGCCAACATTTATGTCTAAATTTAACATCAGTCTTTGCACTTTGGGGTATTTAAAAAAAATATGTACCCTCCTCCAACAACAAAAATAAGCTAATGTGTGGTACATGTACCTGAGCAGAGGGAGTAAAGATGACCCCCTCAAAGGCCCAGTTTTGTTCTCCATGAACGCCCCCATGTTTGACACCACATAGGTTATCATACAATTACTGATTATTTTGCTTCATTGGAGAGGCAGTCAGTTCTGGCTGCCATAATAAAATACCATAAACTAGTGGCTTAAACAATAGAAACGTATTTTTCGTGGTTCTAGAGGCCTGGGAAATCCAAGTTCAAGGTGGTGGCAAGGTGGGTCTTCAGTGTGAGGGCGCTTCTCTTCACTTGTAGGTGGCCACCAGCTCACAGTGAGCTCCGGTGGCCTCTTCTCTATGTTCATGGCACATGGAGAGAGGGAGAGAGCTCCCTGGTGTCTCTCACAAGGGGGCGCTCCATCCTGACTCCAACTAATTCTAATTACCTCCTAAATGCCCCATCACACTGGGAGTTAGGGCTTCACCATATGAACTTGATGAGGGGTGGTGTGGAGCACAAACATTCAGGCCATAACAATTGGCTAATTGCCTTGTGGATAGTCTTGTTGCCCAAACTAGATCATAAATTTAGGTCATAGGCTGAGTTATAGTTTTTGTATTTCCCATGGTACTTTGTATAGGGAAAGGCACATCTAGAAATTATCAATAAACACTTGAGTGACTCATGGATTGATTGTCAGAAGTAAATATGGTAATCTCAGGCAAGACATTTAATGCTCTGTGTCACATTTTGCCCATTTGTGTAAATTCTTTCCCATATAGTTTTATGTGCATCCTTTATTTCCCTAAGGCTTTGCTATAATGGGCCTCAATAAATTCCTATTCAACAAATAAATGAATTTTAAGGGCAATCCACATAAAAACTCACATATTTTCCCCACCTGGCAGATGCAAAACAATTCAAGCTTCGTCTCTTCTGTTGGCTGTTGACCATGGCAAAATGCCAGTATTGCCATAGAAGTAACATTAACCATTTACACTGAAGCATGAACAAAGAAACTAGGTCTAAGTTCTGCTAAGAGTAATGTTGAGCTCTAGGAGCTCTAAGGGCAGACGATTGTGAAGGACCATAAAAGCAGGATTGACGGCACCAAAGAGTAGTAACAGCTCCTTCACAATTTTGTCTAAAGCTCCAGAATATTGGTAAGCAAAATAATAAAGTTTAAACAATTGCATTTACTCTTGCTGTTTATATCATTTCATGACATCGATCTGAAAAGTAGCCAGTTTTCATTTCCTTCCACCTCCTTTACCCTGTGCCTAAGTGAAGTACTGTGTAAGTAAGCCATTCTCAACCTGTGGGTCGTGATCCCTTTGGGGGTCGAACGACCCTTTCACAGGGGTTGCCTAAGACCATCCTGCATATCAGATATTCACATTATGATTCATAACAGTAACAAAATTACAGTTATGAAATAGCAACAAAAATAATTTTATGATTGGGGGTCACCACAACATGAGGAACTATAATAAAGGGTCGCGGCATTAGGAAGGTTGAGAACCACTGGTGTAAATGAATGACACTAGTTTTCTCCTGAGTCAGCCTTTTGAGGGCCAGGGCACCAAGCAGAAAAAAGAGCTAGAAAGCCCTAGATGTTGTTAGTTGAGCCTCTGACAAATCCCTAGAGAAATTTGTGCTGGGGCTGTGGCCCTTGCTGTCTCCACCTACAGCAGTGCCCTGGCAGAAGCTCAGGCCCAGCTTCAGGGCCCTGGGTCCAGGCATTGTCTACTGGCACAGGGCTGCCAACAGAGAGCAGAAGCAAGAGCCTGCCTTGATGCCAGTGGCTTCAGTAATTAGGACAAGAGACATAAAAACCACAGGGTCCCCAGGACTATTAATGACTCACTTACAAACACAATACCCTTAACATGAATTCTGTGGCTCCTCTCAAACTTGAAAAGATCCAGGAATTATAAAAACCAGTTTCCCTCTCTGTTAATCAAGAGATTACCTATATTCTTGCCCTCCAAATTTTGTTGAACCTGAATCTAATCAATCATGAGGAAGCTATCAAGCAAATAAAAATTGAAGAATGTTCTACAAAATAATCAGCTTGAATTCTTTAAAAATGGCATTGTGATAAAAAGCCAAAATAAGAAGGCTGAGTAATTCTCCTACATTAAAGAAGACTAAAGAGACATGATAACTGAAGGACACGTGTAATCTTTAACTGGACCCTGGCTCAGGAAAAAAAAAAAAAAAAAACATAGGATATTATTGGGATGATTGGGGAAATTTGAACTTGAACTACGTATTAGATAGTAACATTTTACCAATACTCACCTTTCTGAATTGACATCATACTGCCTGTACTACATTACATAGGAGCACATGGAATTATGAGTATCTGAGGATTGTGGTCCCCAATCCCTAGGTCACAAACGAGTACCAGTCTGTGGCCAGAGATGAGCAGCAGGGAGCAAGTGAAGCTTTGTCTGTATTTACAGCCACTCCCCACCTCTCACATCACCACCTGAACTCTGCCTTCTGTTAGCTCCGTGGCAGCATTAGATTCTCATAGGAGCATGAACCCTACTATAAACTGCGCATGCAAGGGATCTAGGTGGAGTGCTCGTCATGAGAATCTGACGCCTAATGATCTGCCGTAGAGCCGAGGAGGTGATGCTCGCACTGGGGAGTGGCTATAAATACAGATTATGATTAGCAGAGAAGTTTGACTGCACAGAGACCATAATAAATCAATTCCTTGCTGACTCATATTAAAACTATCCCCCCACCCTGCCCATGGAAAAATGGCCTTCTACAAAACCCATCCCTGGTGCCAAAACGTTCGGGGACCACTGTCTTAGTAGATACACCCTAAACAAATTAGGTGCAATAGTTATTTTATGTGTCAGCTTGACTATGAGGTGCCTGGATTAAATGTTATTTTGGGGGGTGTCTGTGAGAATGTTTCTAGGTGAGATTAGCATTGCAATCAGTCTCCCTTGCTCCTTCTCTCTCTCTACACAAATGCACACACATGCACACACACACATGCAGATCCAATAGAAGATAGAAAGATGGATAGATGATGGATAGATAGATAGATAGATAGATAGATAGATAGATAGATAGATAGATCTATTGGTTCTGTTTCTCCAAAGAACCCTGACTTGTTTTAGGAGGTCTGCAACTTACTGTCAACTTCTCTGGGCCTGTTTCTTCCCTGTAAAGTTGGGAACATAACACCTTCTCCATAGGTTGGTGGTAAGGATCAAATGTGAGGATGACACATTCAAGCCGCTGGTGCACATGACCCTTACCAAGACCCTGGCTGTTGGTGAATTAAGGGCAAGCAGAGAGCTTCCTTTTCACCCTCCTATTCTATATTTCGCCTTTTCTTCCAAGATTCCTTCTACTTTTCTTTTCTTTTCTTTTCTTTCTTTCTTTTTTCTTTTCTTTTCTTTTTCTTTTTCTTTTTTTTTTTTTTTTTTTTGACAGAATCTTGAGCTGTTACCCTAGGTAGAGTGTCATGGTATCATAGCTCACAGCAACCTCCAACTAGGGCTCAAGCGATCCTCCTGCCTCAGATATTCTATTTTTAGTAGAGACTGGGTCTTAATTTTTGCTCAGGCTGGTCTCGAACTCATGAGCTCAAGCTATCCACCCTCCTTGGCCTCCCAGAGCCCTCTACTTTTCTAATAGGACTTTGGAATATGAAAACATGTAGAGCTGGACTCTAATAGACTAGGCTGGGAGTTCTGAATCCCAAAAGACACTTGTATGCAACGGAGATGTTGATTTTAGCTGTAAGAAAAACTTCTTCCTACCTGCCTCTCCGGAGTGAGATTTCTTATCTTTTCTTCACGTCTACTCTCCTGCATCTATGTTCATAATCCTAAACACTGATCTTTTGTTTAATTATAACTCATTTTGCTCTAGGGAAATTCATAAGGCCCTTGGGCCTGCAACTCAGGTGAAGGAAAACAAGAATGTTGTGAGCTTTGCTGATTGAAGTCACAAAAGACAAGTATGCCTTTCCATGCCACTTCCCTCAGGGTCACACTCAGAGGTGAAGTCACATCAGCAATCATCTCTGGGGGGACCACAGCTGTGCAAGTGCTATTGGATCTGAGGGAATGGATGCCAGCTTATCTGCCATCAAGGGGCTTGCAGGAGGAGGAGATCTAATTTACACAAATGATAAAACATGGAGTTCATGGGGTGAGTGAGTCCTGGTTTTGATTTCTGCAGTAACCAAAACACAGTATGAAAATATCCATGATTTTTATCCATAACTTTCTCTAAGTCACAGGTTCTGCTGATTTGCTAAGGCTTATTGTCTACATGCATAATTGCAGGAAGTACTAAGGTGCAGTTGAGTACACAATTTTCAGGGATCTCTGAATTCTATCCTTGGACCTCTTGAGAGTCTGTGTGTGTACCTCAGGTTAGGAACTCCCGGATCACCTAGAAGGTGTTGGGCAGTCACTGTCAGAAGAAAATGCGTTATCTCACTAAATATTAAACGCTGAGATGGGGCAGGTGTTTTCCATTTCTCTACTCAGCCATTCTTAGTCTAGGTCAGTGCTTTTCAACCTTTTTTATCTCATGGCACACTTGAACCTGTAGTTAAACTTCCGTGGCACACTGAAATTATATTGATCAAAAAGAGTGAAAAAAAGAATATACGTGCTGTGCTTTGAGCATCTTTTGAAAATAATTTCATTAATGATCTTTAAAATTTTTCATGGCACGCCTAAGATCCTTTCATGGCACACCAGTATGCTATGGCACACTGGTTGAAAATCACTGGTCTATGTGCTTGTTTCCCACCTATGGGAAGGCAGGTTCCAAGTGAAACATACAAACAGGGTAAAGTCCATCAGTCAAAGAGTGGGGACAGCTTCTTAAGAAAGGGAAAACCTGTCCAGACATCTCAGGCAGACCCTCTTCCCTACAACTTGGTTACCCACTCCGAGTAGTCATGGTCAAGTGCATGGGACCATGACTGGCCTAGCCAGTTGGAACTTACCTTGAGCTGAGGTCAGGTCCTTGTCCCCTGAGTGGAGGTGAGCTGAATACCTGAACAACACTGAGGTCCTGTTTGGCCGGGAGAAGGAGAGGTCACCAGTACAGTTAAAAGCAGAAGGACTGAGTCCAAATCTAAAAATTCTTTTTCTTTTCATTTTTTACGTGACTGAGTCTCACTCTGACAACTGGGCTATAGCTCAGAGGCATCATCATAGCTCATTGCAGCCACAAATTCCTGGGCTCAAGTGATTCTCCTGCCTTAGCCTTCCAAGTAGCTGCGACTATAGGCATGTGCCATGACACCCAGCTGATTTTTCTCTTTTTTGTAGAGACAGAGTCTCACTCTTGGTCAGACTGGTCTCAAACTCCTGAGCTCAAGTGATGCTCCCAGAGTGCTAGGATTATAGGGGTAAGCCACCACGCCCAGCCTCAAATTTGAATCCTGACACATTTGGGTGGATGAAGAAGAGAGACAGGGGAAGATTCATAAATAAGAATGCAAAATAAGATGCAAGAATAGAAATCATTCTACTGGTTTTACATTCTTTAGGTGAAAAGGACATGAGCTAATAAAACACAAAAGCAGAAACAAACACAGTGCCTGGTGTCCAGGGAGGGCAAGTAAGAGGACAGGCTGGCCTAGGATCTGAAGTTCACGGGGAGGGAGGTGAAGTTGAGGAGAGACAATGGAGAGCTTTGATGGGCAAGGAGAGTTCTTGTAACCAAACCCAAAGGACTGGACAGCCCGCATGGGTTCCTCGGCAGTGGATTGGGGGGTAGAGGGCAGCATTTTAAGAAATGGCAGTCTGAACTGAGCCAGCAATTTTAATGTTTTTAAAAATCCAAATATTGCTTTAGTTTTATTCCCCTTTTTGGCAAGCCTGGAGCCCAGCACCTGGGAATGCAGCCGTTTCCCTTCAAATGGGTCCCTGCCCAGCCCGGCAGGCCTTCCCAGAGAATTCAACCTGCAAAACAGAAGAAAGTAGCACACGCATTCTAGAGAGTTCCAGGCAGTTTTGCTGCAGCAACGCCAACTTTTTTTCCTTTTCAGTGAGTTTGAGTTTCTATGGGCTGGAAAAATCGGTTTTCAACTCCTCAGCACAATACCGACACTGCAGAGCAGGCAGGAAAAAGCCTCATTCCCCCATTCCTCTCACTCTTTTAACTGCTTCACCTCGGCCCACTCTCCGCAGGACCCTGTGCCCTCTGAGCGACCCAGAGTCCTGCTACACCCAAGTCCAGGCAGAATGGACCTCATCTGAGGCCTGCAAGCGGGCAGCCACCTCCGTCCTCAGCCTTGGCTAATGACCCATTAGCCCCAGGGACTTAGTCCAGGGCTTAATCCAGCACAGCCTGCAACTCCCTGGGGGCGGGGACCGCCAGGCAGAAAGGAAGTTTGCAGGTTATTCTGCCCAAGCAGTTTGCTCCACAGAGCTGACTGACTCCATACTGGTAATTACCTAGACTGGGGAAATCACCAGCACATTGAAGGCCACATAAAGTACCATGTAAAGAGGAGAGCACAAAGAGAAGAAAGCTGGAGTTCTCCAGCTGATCCAAGACAGCGTCTGCCTACAACAGCCTTCCAGTCTTACCTTCTCCCCTAACTTGGCTTGTAGACTTCAGTCCCATATTTCAAGCCCCACTTTTTACCCCCACATACATCGGTTGGCACTAGGGTACAAGTCCTTTGTGAGTCAGCCTCACTGACGTTCCCTCACCCACACCCAGGCAGCTGCCATACCCAGCAAACCTTGCAGATCTGTGAAAGCTCCACGTTCTCTCTCTTTGCACATGCTGTTCCCTCTGCCCAGTGCCTTCTGCTGAGCCTTCTTGCCCAGCTCACTCTGGATCATCCTTTAGAATGGGCTGTCACCTCGTAAGGTGTTCCTGCCCATCACGCGGGGTGGGGCGCCTGTCTATGCCCTGCCATAATCTTCATTTCTCTATGTGGTAAGCGTGTTGATCTGTTCTCTCACCTTCCCTGCTGGGTTAGGGGAGACTGAGCCTTTCATCCTGTACTCCTAGCTCAGGCCCTTCTTTCTTTCAGGGCCTTCTGCAGGCACCTTCCTAATGGGTCTTGATACTTCCAATCCACATCCCCCCTACCCAGTTCTCCCTCTTCACTGGCTCCAGAGCTCTATCTCTAAAACATTTCATTCCCCATTTTCTTTCTTTCTTTTTTCTTTTTTTTTCTTTCTTTTTTTTTTTTTTTTGCAGTTTTTTGGTTGGGACTGGGTTTGAACCCGCCACCCCCGGTATATAGGGCTGGCACCTTACTCCTTGAGCCACAGGTGCCACCCTCATTCCCCATTTTCTTTCTTTAAAATCTTCTATTGTTCCCCACTGTCTCATTGCCCCAGTTCTGTGGCCTCAAGCACTTAAGGCCCTTGACAAACTGACCCCAAATTCATGTTCTTCTTCTGCCATTTCAAGCCACGGGCCCATGCCACAGTCAAGAGTTCCCAAAGGGGCCACAAAATGTCTTTATTCTGCTTTGGCTCACAGCATATTCTAGTTCCAAGACCAGGTGAAACGCTACCAGTAAATGGCTTAACTCCTAAGCTAGATTCCATTGCTTCTTGAATTTGTTGCTTTTTGGTTCAGTTATGCTCCTTAGTTTCAGGCTGAACTCCTCCCCAGAAGTCTCAGCTGCTTCTGCAAACGCCAGCTGAAATCTTTTGAGTTGTCTTTGACCATGTGCTCTGAGCCTACAGTAAGCCCAGGAAGCTGAAATGGCTATGGTCACCTCCCAACACATATCTCTCATACCCACACACACACAGCATAGACTCATGACACACCATGATGGCCCTTCAACAAGCGTGGGCTTCAGTCTTGAGCACTGGCCAGGAACTCCATTCCCCTCTGTTGAAGTTTGGCCAGGGTGTGCCTGTGGTGCTCTGTTACTCTCACAAACCCTACCCAACCCCAGGGCACCGTGACCACAGATCCACAGCGGGCAGCCCTTATGAGTGTTCCTTTCCATAGTGGGATCCACTAAGCCTTTGTGACATAAGAACAGTCTCTAAAAATCTGCCATCTGCCCTCCCTCCAACTCTTAACACATCTGTGTGATTTTCTTTCTTTCTTCCTTCCTTCCTTCCTTCCTTCCTTCCTTCCTTCCTTCCTTCCTTCCTTCCTTCCTTCCTTTCTTTCTTTCTGTTATTGTTGTTGTAATTTGGCCGGGGCCAGGTTTGAACCTGCCACCGTCAGTACATGAGGCCAATGTCCTACTCACTGAGCCACAGGTGCCACCCCCTGGTGTGATTTTCTCAGATAGCCCCTGCAGAGTGGGTAAATGGGGAGATGTGCACAGTTCTACTCCTAACAATGGGGCTTCTCAAGGCACACTTTCCACTGTCTAGACGGGGTAGCTGGAAGGGTAGTGTGATGTTGGCCCTCGACAAAGCAGTCTGACCTCAGTGGAGCCTCCTCTGCAGCTGGATGCCCACAGCATTGGGAGGGGAGCTAGTGTGTGGCTTGCTAAGGGTGCAGGCAATAAGGGAGTGCATGATCTGTAGAGGATTTATAGGCAACAAGAAGACCAAAAAAAGGTGAGCTGCTTTTTATTGTCACCATGAACGGGCAATTCTCCACAACAGCTGTGATAAAATACCTCTCTCACAAAACAGATTTTGGATTTAAATTCTAAATAATTTCTGTGGTTATTTTTGAGTTTTAATTATATACGTTAAGTTTCAAATTAGTAAGTTGTATTGCTTACCATTAATTTGCATTGTTCTCTACAAAAAAGTTAATTTTGGAGAACTCCCAGTTATATTCTGTCTTCATGCACCCAGACTCACCTGCACAGTCTCAGCTGTACCAGGACAAATCTGTAGCAGAGAGAATGACCTGGAAAAAAAACCCAGCAAAAATGTTTTCTGTTTCTTTAAAATGTCCCCCATTTGTGTTAGAAACTGAGATGGGCATCCCTGCCTTGGGCAGTGCTGGTGGGGTGGGGGGAGGTCTTTTACACTGAAGGAGATGGACTAGGTGGGTGGGGGTCATGGCTTTGTCCTCTTAGAATCTTTAACTGCAGTCACATGACAATAGCCTAGAGCCCAGGGCTCTCACTTTAAAAGCTCTGTTTCTACTTTTGTATAGGAAATTTGGTCCTTTGGGATGAGAATCCCCCATTTTTCCTTCTTTGCTGGCGAAGTAATACACTTCTCTTTCTTCTTCTTAACCACTTGTAATGTTCTTCTGATGCAGCCTCGAGGACAGGTCCCAAGCTTTCAGTTACAAATCCAGAAATGTCAGAACTCTCCCATGTTTCCAAGGAAGTTGCTTGTCCAACTTCTGGGTACTACATATATCTGCCTTTAAACAATAGAGTTATAACAAACAAATAGAATACAATGGTTGCAAAAATAAGAAATAGAACTTTGGTTCCTGCAGTATGGCCGTTCAGTACTGTTTCTGGGTAGCCACTTGGAGTTTTTATTTGTATTAAAAAAAATTAGGAGTGAAATCAAGCATGAACTTCAAGATGTAGTGTTGAAGGAGCTCAGGAAATTTCACCCCAAAATATGACTACTTGGTATAAAGAATATTTTGAATTAAGTCCCTTACAGATTAACTGGCCTTGAAAGGGGATTTCCCTCTATCTACACGAGCATGACTGATCTGATCGGAAGATCAAAGGGGAGGAACTACTGATGACCCTTCCTCTCCCTGTTATCTCAACATATTGCAGAAAAGAAGATCAAGAATGCAAGCAGGTATCACCTAACCCCATGAGAATGGCCCACAGCACTAAGTCTCAAAGCTGCAGATGCTGAAATGGATGTGGAGAGAAGAGAACACTTTACACTGCTGGTGGGACTGCAAACTAATACAACATTTTTGGAAGGAAATATGAAGAAACCTCAAAGAACTCACACTAGACCTCCCATTTGATCCTGCAATCCCATTACTAGGCATCTACCCAGAAGAAAAAAAAAATCATTTTATCACAGGGACATTTGCACTAGATTATTTATCACAGCTCAATTTACAATCACCAAAATGTGGAAACAGCCTAAATGCCCACCAACCCAGGAATGGATTAACAAGGGTATCCATTGTGGTATATGTACACCATGGAATACTATTCAGCTATTTAAAAAAATGGAGCCTTTACATCCTTTCTATTAACCTGGATGGAGGTGGAACACTTTCTTCTTAGTAAAGCATCACAAGAATGGAGAAGCAAGAATCCAATGTATTCAATTCTAATGTGAAGCCAGTAGATGATCTAATACACACCCACATAAGAGAAAAACTCAAATCAATTCAAGGTGGGGGCTGAGAGAACGAGGAAGCAGGAGAGGGGAGGAGGGAGGAGGATGGGTGAGCTCCCACTTAATGGGCACAATTTTAGAATATATGGCACATCTCTTAGGGGTGGAACACAATTATAAGAGAAACTTTACCTAACAATAATCTGAAACAACAACAACAAAAAAGAATGCAACCAGACCAGGCTGAAATCATTTAAAACCATCTCTCAAGTTAATTTACCAGTCTGTTTTCCCCATCCATTTGTCCTCCTTAGCACCATTTGCTACCCCTGCACAGAATTACCTGTACTCCTCATCTTCCCCAACTTCCCTCCAAAAGGTGTGTATGAAAATAGCTGACCTGCATTGGGTCATCACTCTCATGATTCTTCCCATGTGCAAGGTATTTGTATTTTTTTTTAATTAAATCATAAAGAGGTAGATCATGTATACATTAATGCATTTATGGGGTACAATGTGCTGATTTCATATACAATTTGGAATGTTTATATCATACTGGTTAATATATCCCTCACCTCATTTACTTAATGTATAAATGTGTATAAATAAATGTATAATGTATAATTGTGTTAAGACAATTATATTCTATACTTAATAGAATGTATCCTTGCAATATGCACCATAGGTGTAAATGGTATTTGGAAATAAGCATTTCTCTTATTAATCTGCCTTAACTGTGAGTTGCTTTTCCAGAGAATTTTCGGGGAGGAGAACGTTTCTCCTTACTTCTACTGCTCAGCATAGGAGGCAGGATCTCAAAGCTTCTGTGCTGTCCCAAAAACCACAAGGAGGAGAATTGGAGCTCTGGCCAGTCGGCAACGTGGTTAAGGTATTTTACTTACTAGTTGGACTCCTGGTTTTCCCCTCTGTGAGCTCCAATTGAACAGACAGTAAAAGATCATTGTTGTTTCCTATTTTAAGATTAATGAGAGGAAGTTTTTTGTGAGGGACTAGTCTTGTAAAAGACTCTAGTATTGGTATATTTTTGGTACTTTGTAGTGTATGAATATTCATATTGTTTGATTCCATCTCCTCTCAGAAATAGCTTTTATCATTGTTATTGTTTGTTGTTGTTTTTCTTTCTTTTGTCAATTATATATATTTTTTTTCATGAGGATTACCATAAAGAGGATAGAACTCAGGCCTAGCACCCCATAAACCCATACTGATGCGGGCCCTGCAGATTAGCTTGGGACTACAGGAGTCTAGCTCTTGCTCAGGCTGGTCTTGAACTCATGAGCTCAGGCGATCTACCCACCTCGGCCTCCCAGAGTGCTAGGACTGCAGGCATGGGCCACCACGCCCGGTGTTGTATGTCATTTTCTTTTAGATTAGCAGTTCTCAACCTGTGGGTCACGACCCCTTTGGGGGTCCAATGACCCTTTCCCAGGGGTCACCTAAGACCATCCTGCATATCAGATATTTACATTACAATTCATAACAGTAGCAAAATCACAGTTATGAAGTAGCAACGAAAATAATTTTATGATTGGGGGTCACCACAACATGAGGAACTGTATTAAAGGGTTGCAGCATTAGGAAGGTTGAGAACCACTGTATTAGAGTCTCCCGGAATCTCTTATAGTTTAGCTTTCCAATTTGTGAATTGCTCTTTGCTCAATTAAACTATGTTAAATTTAATTTTTATCAAAAGTGGTTTCTGAGATAGAGCTCCCAAAAACCCCAGGAGCATGATGAGTCCAGAGAGGCGCCAGGGACCTGCTGTCCATTCCTTTCTCAGTGCAGCTGAGGATTGTGGGTAAGCTCTCTCTTAGACGACGTATGAAGTGCCCCAGATTTCTGTTTTGAGCTCTTTGACTTTGTTTGAGCAAACTGTAATCCTAACTGTATTCAGAAGCTGTAACCGAAACTAAAGAGCTCTGAGATCTGATAATTAGCTTAGATCCAGTGAGAGGCCTCGACTGTCTAACTGTGTCGGGCAGAAACTAACAGTAAATGGCAACACTATAGGAGGTGAGGATGCCAGCTTTCAGGAATTCACAGGGATTCCTGTGTTCTATCCATTTGTTCCCTTTTTCTGCATGCTTGGGTAAGGAAAAGTCATTGCCTAAGCTGATCATGGAGATCTGAAAACAAAAGCCAAGACTGAAGATGAAAATCGGATCCTTTAGTGTACACAGCTATGATTTAATAAAAAAAAAGAAAGAAAGAAAAATCAGATCCTTAATTTCAGAAGAACTGAGTACCTGTATACATGTAAGTATTAGAAGTGGCAAACACTTACAGAAATGGCAAAATACTACTAAGGGCAAATTGCCGCATATCTAGTTATTGCTTAAAACAATAAAATAGGTAATTAAAAGATTGATAGTCTGAATAAAAAGGAATAGTGGTATATGAGAGACAGCAAACAATTCTTTTTAAAATTGCTTCTGTCTGTATGTCGATATGTCTATGTATCTATATATTGATTTGTATATCATGTTTCACTACTGAATTATATTAAAGAGCTCCAATTAATTAGCTTAAAATAATAAGCACTTAAATCAAGTATTTTATCAAGAATATGAAAACTAAGTCAAATGGTTTTTAGTTCACGCGACTTTAAGAATACAGTAATTGGGCGGTGCCTGTGGCTCAAAGGAGTAGGGCACCAGCCCCACATGTCGAAGGTGGCGGGTTCAAACCCAGCCCCAGCCAAAAACTGCAAAAAACCCCAAAACAACAACAACAAAAAGACTACAGTAATTGCCCCCTGCTCAACTTTCTTTCTTTTTTTTTTTTTTTTTCACCCTCAGTAGAGGGCCATGGCATCATACCTCACAGCAACTCAGACTCCTGGGCACAAGCAATTTTCTTGCCTCAGCCTCCTAAGTAGCTGGGACTACAGGCGCCCGCCACAACACCCGACTAGTTTTAGGGCCAGGACCTCGCTCTCACTCAGGCTGGTCTCTCACTCCTGAGCTAAAGCAATCCTCTCAGCGTGGCCTCTCACGGTGTGGGGATTACAGGAGTGACCCACCACACCCAGCTTCAACTTTCTTTTTGATTCTCCTACACTCTGATCCACAATTTCTCTTTATTAGTTTATGTAAATCTGAAACCCTCAGAGATATGAGGTTATGTAAGTCTGAAACCCTCAGAGATATGTGAATCTCCTTCACTAATCTCTCATACTCTAGGCTGGGCACGGTGGCTCATACCTGTAATCCTATACTTTGGGAGGCCAAGGAGAGAGGATTGCTTGAGCTCAGGAGTTAGATATTAGCCTGAGAAGGAGTAAAACCCTAGCTGGGTGTAGTGGCAGATGCCTATAGTCTCAGCTACTCAGGAGGCTGAGTCAAGAGGATTGCTTGAGCACAAGGGTCTGAAGTTGCACTCTAGCCAGAGCATGGGAGTAAAACTGTGTCTCAAAAGCAAACAAACAGACCCCCAAACCTCTCTCATTGGAGAGGATTAAAGATGGCGGCCGAGTAACAGCTTTCCTGCAACTGGGCACGGCGAGTCTGAGAAGACAGGACTCCAGACATCTCTGGCCAGTGGGATCTGCCTATAATCATCCCTGTGAGGATATAGGGAACCAGCAAGGGACTTCTGGACCCCAAGAGGAGGACAAAAAGTGGAGAACTGGCAAGTGATTGCGTTTGTTTGATTGACCTAATCACCCTGGCAACCGTGAGTACAAGCAGCAGTGAGATTGCAAACTGGAAGGGCCTTACCTGTGAACTGTTTTTGTGTTCTTGGACTTGGCACTCAGTTGAACTGCCTTGGGGAGAGCTTGAACAGGAGTGTGGAGAACTTTGGGCATTGTCTAGGGCCCCAGGCTGACCCACTGAGCTGGGCTCAGGAAGTCATTGGGAAAAAAACTGCCCTGGCAAGCTCCGCCCTCAGGGTCCCAGAGCAAGGATCAGGCGGGACAAAGAAACCTAGTGACTAAGCAGCCTAAAGGCAGGGAGTCAGCTGCCTTGCAGCCTTAATCCTTAGGGGCAGAGTGAGACAGTTTTGGCACACTGGAGCCTTGGGCTGTTGCCGTGGGTAGAGTGCCGAGACGTCACAGCTCATAGTAACCTCAAACTCCTGAACTTGGCACCACCCAGACCTCCATAAAAGCTGTGCAGTGACCCCCGACCAGTGACCCGCACCCACCAGGCCTCCGCATTCTCTGACTAGGAACTGCGGGAGCCACGCAACCCAAACTCCCAGCCTCCACATTAGCCCCTTCATCTGGCCAGGGACTCTGGTAGATGCATGCCCTTCACAGCCCTCCCTGCCTCTGCACGGAGCCCTTTTCCTGGCCAGAGACTGCTGGAGCCTGGGGCTCTCTGTGCCAAAGTCACTGGGTGCCAGGCACTCCCAGAACCGTGCTCACCACCCCCAGCCCTGTTGCTGGATCTGGGTGTGTCACACATCGGAGCTGCTTTCACAACCAGAACTCCCTAGCTAGAGCAGCCCCAGAGGAACTACACAGGGTCATTCCCTACAAAGATCCAGCGACAATAAAGTGATACTGCTGGGGTCTAATCTTGAAGAGACACCTCCCCAACTCTAAGGACAGCCAGAGGCAATGGTAAAAAACAATCATGAGGCAAAATCAACAGAAAAACTCTGGCAATATGAATAATCAGAGTAGATCAACTCCCCCAAGGATCAATGGGGGAGAAACAACACAAGACCCTATGCACAAACAAATAGCTGAGATGTCAGAAATTGAATTCAGGATCTGGATAGCAAACAAGATCGAATTAGAATTCCAAAAGTTATCTCAAGAATTCAACGAATTCAAAGAGCAAATGACCAAAGATTTTGACACATTGAGGCAAGAAGTTGCATCCCTCAAAGATCTAAGGAACACAGTAGAATCCCTCAGTAACAGAATGGAGCAAGCAGAAGAAAGGATTTCTGACATTGAAGACAAAGCTTTTGAATGCTCCCAAACCTTCAAAGAAGAAGAGAAAAAGAGCAAAAACAGACCACTCTCTTGCAGCGCTCTGGGATAATTTGAAGAAAACCAATATTCATCTTATAGGGATCTCCGAAAGTGACGAACTGGCTTTACAAGGCACTTCGTACCTTGAGAGTCTCTTCTCCATGAGATTATGAAGAGTTTTCCAGACATGCCAAGAGATTCCGAAATTCAGATAGCAGACAGTTTCAGAACCCCAGCACGACTCAACCCGAATAAGACATCCCCCAGACACATTATAATCAATTTCACTAAAGTTAACAGGAAGGAGACAATTCTGAAAGCTGCCAGATGAAAGAAAACCATTACCCACAAGGGGAAGAATATTAGAATAACTGCAGATCTCTCTGCTGAAACCTTTCAAGCTACAAGAGGATGGTAATTGAATTTTAATCTCCTAAAACAAAATAACTTTCAATGCAGGATTCTGTACCCAGCTAAACTGAGCTTCATTTATGATGGAGAAATTAAATACTTCAACAACATTCACATGTTGAAGAAATTTGCCACAACTAAAC
>CAUYPK010093219.1:0-10037 GCA_963574355.1 Loris lydekkerianus | reverse complement strand
ATCCAGATCCTGAATTCAATTTCTGACATCTCAGCTATTTGTTTGTGCATGGGGTCTTGTGCTGTTTCTGCCCCATTGATCCTTGGGGGAGTTGATCTACTCTGATTATTCATATTGCCAGAGTTTTGCTGTTGATTTCGCCTCATGATTGCTTTTCACCATTGCCTCTGGCCATCCTCAGAGTTGGGGAGGTGTCTCTCCAAGATTAGACCCCAGCGGGATCACCCTATTGTTGCTGGATCTTTGTAGGGAGTGACCCTGTGTAGTTCCTATGGGGCTGCTCTAGTTAGGGAGTTATGGTTGTAGAAGCAGCTTCAGTGTGTGACACACCCGGATTCAGCATCAGGGCTGGGAGTGGTGCGCACAGTTCTCTGTGCCTGGCACCCAGTGACTTTGGCACAGGGAGCCCAAGGCTCTAGCAGTCTCTGGCCAGGAGAACGGCTCTGCACAGAGGCAGGGAGGGCTCCAGAGGGTATGCAGCTACCAGAGTCCCTGGTCAGATGGATGAGCTAGTGTGGAGGCTGGGAGGACACAAGAGGTGGGACGCAGGGTTGCGTGGCTCCCGCAGTTCCTGGTCCAGGAATGTGGAGCCCTGGTGGGTGCGGGTCACCTGTCGGGGGTCGCTGCACACCTCTTATGGAGGTCTGGGTGGCACCAAGCCCAGGAGTTTGAGGTTGCTATGAGCTGTGACATCAGGGCACTCTACCCAAGGCAACAGACCAAGGCTCCTGTGTCTAAGAAGCAAATCTTAAACTGAACAGAGTCAGATTCTAGTTAGTGCAGGCCACTCATCAGCACCAATAGAAGGCAACAGAAAATGAAATTGTATCTTCAAATATTTAAAATTTTATGCACAACTAAATGTTTCTAAAAGAGTAATGCAGAAAGGCAAAACCACCTTTTCTTCTCATTTGTTCTAATATAATCAAAATATTCACATCAATTTCCCAAGTAATTTCCTAATTAACATTCAGAAAACTGCATGACTCATATAGTCACTTAGTAGATTTGTATGGAATTTATCTTTGGAGGGAGGTTACAGATATAAGGACATAGACCAATAGCTAACTGAGGTACTCAAGTTCAGGAAGCACAAGAAATGCCACATCTTAAATATTTTATGTCCACAAGCCCCATTTGGGGGCATGGTTGTCAAAAAGACAAACATAGGAGGCGGTCTCCATTCGGATCGGAAGAAGTACTGAATATCTAGCAGTGTCTTCATTCTTTCTTCAACATCCTCATGTCCAGGAGCAAAGGAGGCACCATGTTTTAGGGCTTTTCCTCCCTCAAACTTTGGAGGGGCATATATTGTACTCTTCAGCTTTGGAGGGGCATATATCGTACTCTTCAACTTTGGAGAGGTATATATCGTACTATTCAGCTTTGGAGGTGTATATGTCGTACTCTTCAGCTTTGGAGGGGCATATATCATACTCTTCAGCTTTGGAGAGGTATATATCATGCTCTTCAGCTTTGGAGGGGCATATATCATACTCTTCAGTTTTGGAGAGGCATATATGGTACTCTTCAGCTTTGGAGGGGCATATATCATACTCTTCAGCTTTGGAGAGGCATATATCGTACTCCAGCTTTGGAAGGGTATATATCGTACTCTTCAGTTTTGGAGGGGTATATATCATACTCTTCAGCTTTGGAGGGGCATATATTGTATTCTTCAGCTTAAGAGAGGTATATATCGTACTCTTCATCCAAGGCATCTAGAGTTAGGAGAGCACTTGACCCCAGTGCAGATAGATGCACTTTTAGTCATGCTTACAAGTTCTCACTCCTGTAGCACGCAATAAATCAGCAGCCAATTGTGCTCATAATTATCCTGAACATTTCCATATACTGTTTTGAAGTTTCCCCTTTGCTAAGGTCCTCCAAAGTGGTACAAAATACATCTGACCTATTTTCTGGCTTTCTGAAGAAACTAAATATATCTCATGCAAGGCCTGATCAGCTGCTCCCAGATATAATCAGTTCGGTTCAACAATTACTTGTTGATCCCTTATGATGTTCTAGACAGTGGAGAGTAATGGGATGGAGGTCACAAATTGAAAGACTTCGTCTTTATCATTCAGAAGTTCACAGTTATTAATAATCTTGAAATGACATTGTCAGACAATATATACTCTGTATGGATATAATTATGTTTGTGACCATTTTTTGTTTTGACCCATTCTTTTGTTTTCTTTTGTATTTACAGACAAGAGAAAAGAGGCTGCGGACATTTTTTTTTCATTCCATCTTTGATCCCTTTACTTAAATTTCCTAGGTTTTTAGCCAGACACAGTGTCTCATGCCTGTAATCCTAGTACTCTAGGAGGCCAAAGCAGATGGATTGTTTGAGCTCAGGAGTTCAAGACCAGTCTGAGCAAGAGTGAAACCCTGTCTCTACTAAAAATAGAAAATCTAACTTGGCATTGTGGCAGGTGCCTGTAGTCCCAGATACTCAGGAGGGTAGGGGGATCATTTGAGCCCAGGAGTTTGAGGTTACAGTGAGCTACTATTATGCTATGGTACTCTACCCACAGATTTTTACTCTATCTAAAAAAAAAAAAAAAAAAAAAAAAAATTCTTACATTATGTTTCTATTTCTCAATAAAATATTTATGGAGCACATTCTATGTGCCAGTATTCATTAATTGAGAGCATCATTACATGGCTACATTTCCACTTAGGAAAGGTAATTCCTGATCCAATCCCCACAGGTGGCAGTACATGAGTAACTGTTGTTAAATTAGTAAGACCTTGCTTTTTATTGGGAAACTATTATAGAGGGAAAAGTTAGTCCACCTCCCCCAATTTGAGGGTGGTGGCTCATTTCTCATCTCTGGATTTATAATAATAACTCCAGTTGTAGTAGGTAAGGCAAACATTTCTGCTTCGATCAAGTACATTGCATGTCTTTTAGATCTAGACCCTCTGTGTTGGAAGAGTGGCATTCTCTAGAATCTCTTTCAGACACTGGAAAAGTGTCAACTCACTACCTCCATACTACTTTCCACAGAGGTTGTGCTAGTTTGCAGTCCCACCAACAGTGAATGAGTGTTCTCTTTCTGCACCCATGCCACCATCTGCTAATTTGGGGCTTTCTGATGTGAGCTACTTTCACTGGAGTTAGGTGATAGCACCTTGTTTGATTTGCATTTCCCTGATAATTAGAGAGGTTGGGCAATTTTTCACATTTTTCTTGGCCATTACACTATTTTCAAATGCAAAATTTTTGTTCATGTGTATTGCCCACTTTTTAAGGGAGGTGTTTGATTTTTCCTTGCTGATTTGCTTGAGTTATTTGTAGATTCTAAAAATATAGAACACTTCATGAATTTGTGTGTCAGCCTTGTGCAGGGGCCACACTCATCTTCTCTGTATTCTTCCAATCTTAGTCTCAACAAACTTTTATTGACTATCCATCATGTGCTAAGTGCTAAAAATACAGTGGTGAATGAGCTAGGTTTTCTGAAAGATTAAAAACGTTTGGACTCCCTCCCTCCAGAAAATTAAAAGTAGTAAAAATGGAACAAAGTCAAGTGATACTGAGTGTCTGGGGAGCTCTTGAAATTGCACGTTTAAGGAAGAACTCTCTGAGTAGTGACATTTAAGCTGCATCTTGAATGAATATGGAGGAAATATATAAGGGAAGCTCTAGAGAAAGAGTAACATTGGTAGAGAAAAGCTCTATCAAAACTCAATGAGCTTAATGTAGTAGAAAAGGTGACCAACAAGCGTTTAGCTGAGCACACAGATTTAAAGGCCCCCCTAAAGTAATTTGTAGTGTTTCTGTTCTCTTCCCTTTATATGCCCTTCCTATATTTATTTCCTGTTATTACCTCCCAAAACTGATTTCTTTCTTTGTTTTGAGAGTCTCAATTTCTACACATACAATAAAACTCCCTGATATAACTATTTTTTATGGAATATGATTCTTGTGCATCGAGTCAGAATGAGTCATACTTTTCTTTCCTGAAAGATCCTAACTAGAGTGTAATAATATGTATTTTTGGAATTCAATACTTATTTTCTTCCATATTGCTGAATTCAAAATCATTATATCTGATATTTGAACCCAGAATGTTCTCTGTTTTAGAATACTTTTTAAAAGAAGTTCTAAAAAGAGCTACACATTTTAAAAGATCTATGGGCTATTTTATGAAACCCACGCTCTTCCTTGTACTTTCTATTATACATAACATTTTGGGCTTGCTTTCTTCCTGTTTCCTGTCATTAGCTTTCTTTGAGTTTTATTGTAGTTCCGCCAATAGTCATTCTTCTCAACAGTCACTCTGCTACACAATTGCAGCAACTGATCCTTAACAGATTCATAACATTTACAGAATAATGGTTCTTTATCCAATTATTTCCCAAAAGAAAACTAATCCTTGGGTGTGGA
The DNA here is from genome assembly GCA_963574355.1 of Loris lydekkerianus. Lineage (NCBI taxonomy): Eukaryota > Metazoa > Chordata > Mammalia > Primates > Lorisidae > Loris > Loris lydekkerianus. Next base: position 5,638 of record CAUYPK010093219.1, on the reverse strand, counting down.
AGTGGGATTCCTCAGTTCAATGCAGGCTTGGCATAGACAGGTACTTAGACAGTTGTTCCACGACTGAACATTGTCTGAGTGCAATGCCTCAGCATTCATGGTGGTCTTAGAGAAAGTAAGAGGCAGCTGTCAGGATCTTCCAAGCAGTTCAGCTTTCTAATCAGACCATCTAAATTCCTGAGCAAAAGATAAGAAAAAAACCCTGCCTGCCCACAGGGCAGTCACTCATCAGTAATAAAGCAGATGTTTAAACAAGGTACACTTAGTCATGTCTGTCAGTCTGTCATTTAGTGAAGAGGTGGAGGTGCAGTGGGGAGAGAAGGGGAGAAGGGACGGATGAGGGGGAGGAAGCAAACAGTCCGGCCAGACTCGAGTGTGTCAGTTCATTTCCAGACATAGAGGCAAAAGCTTAAAATAACAATGTGCCGCCTGAGACATTTATTTTGAAAGATGTCCAGAGAAAAAGACCGAGTCAGTGCTAGTTAACCTGATGGAGAGAAAAGACTTTTTACACTTTTTCTTTCATATGCATGACTTTGGTGGGCACTAAGGGCATTTGGGGATATAAGTTTTTGTGGTGAATATCAAAGAATATCCTAAGGAGCTATTTTTATTTCTTTATTTATTTGTCTGTGGTGTAATGAAAATAATCCATTGGGTGTTTGACAGTGGGGAAAAAATCGCTCAGTCTTTCAGAGGTTCAATTTTCTCATCTGTAAAATCGGTAGCAATAATACTTTGCTATAAGAACTAAAAATTAGGTAGGTAAAATGCAGGACAAAGATAGCCAGCATGAGTTTTGTTATGTGCTCCTCTTGATAGTTGAGGTTGCTATTGATGTCTTATTTTAAGGATAGTGGGGGAACCTGGGACCCTTCATAGGAGTATTTGGAATCCTGGAGCTCTACTCAATGTCTCTGGGATAAGAGATTATAACTATAGAACCACTGACCACTGGAGTGTCTATTAAGGTTTATTTGCCTTTAGGGATATCTAAGCAATATGCTGGGCTGCTTCTTAGTTCATTTTTCCAGGGGGATGCTCGTGTTTTCTAAGTTGATGAATGTGCATGAGGAGGAGGCTGCAGCTGCCTATATACAAACATCTATTCTCTGCAAACTACTTAATTACCTATAGGAAATCCCAAATAAAAAAGACATAAGAAAACTTTTAGGTGTATTGTCACATTCAAAATCAGCTTTTACAATTCGCTGTTATTATAGCCTTAGAGGATCCATAGGAAGGCTTCAGAGGTTCCTTGGAACTCATAGAAATTCTTTCATATTTGCATTTGTATAGTATTGAATTTTTGTAGTTTCTATTTTCAAAAAGTTTTGTGATCATAAAAGTTTAAAATGTCTGTTTTACGTTACAGAATTAAATACAATAAAGAAAAGTGACTTCAGTACTTTTAGATGTTTGATGTTAGTGGAGAGGTATACTCCTTCAGTTGGATTTATTGTCTCCCGTAGATCATCCCCAGCAAATCAGTAGCAGTAATCAAGTTGTAACATACCAACCTGAAATTTTCCCTACAGTTTATACCTACTACTTTACTTTTTTTTTTCAGACTCCCTTTTTGTCTGATTCCTCTTTGATTTCTAAATTTTAAAAATTCAAGTATGAATTGGATGAAACTGAAGATGAGTCGTATAAGAGCAATTGAGATAAAAAGAGAGTTAGCTGGATGAAAAGATCTCTAGAGAGTTTTGTGGGAATTTATGAAAATAATCTGTGACATTACACATCATAATAGTTTGAGGGCTGATGAAATAGGGCTGACTCACAGAATTACTCTTAAAGAAGCAAAAGAAGTCCTTCCTACATTATGATTGTGGGGGAACTAGCTGGGCATTGTGGTGGGCGCCTGTAGCTACTTGGGAGGCTGAGGCAAGAGAATCACTTAAGCCCAGGAGTTAGAGGTTTCTGTGAGCTGTGATGCCACTTCACTCTTCTGAGGGTGACATAGTGGGACTCTGTCTCAAAAACAACAAAAAACCAAAAGGAATTCAGTTGCCATGTGTAAGGACTTGCAATTTTTTTATTGCCTTGAGAGGCAGTAATATAAGACATATATGAAATTATCTTATTTAATCGTCACAAATACACTTGATTTTATCCTTATTTTGAAGTTGAGGAAATTGATAATTGAATAGATGAGGCAGCTTGACAGATGTCCATCATAAATTGTGGAATCTGAAATCAAACTCAGTTGGCTCTTTACCCACAAGTGACTATAAAACCTTAAACTACACAAATAGCTAAGAAACATAGTATATTACATTGACAACTCATATCAGGAATGACAATGGATAAAGTATTAGCTGTAAGATGGCAATAAAATTAAGAAAATTGTCTAGCAATATGATGTTCAAAGCAAAGAGCCATTAATGACTCTGTGCCTTTCTATGTTTACAGCTCTCTCAACTCCCAACTGTGAATACCATATTTATTATTTTTAATTCTCTTCCTGGATTTGAATATGATTTTGTTAATTTTAATCTGCTCTAACATTGTTTTTGTAAAGCACATTTTAACAAGTTTACAGGTAGCTGCAATAAATTTGGCAGGTCTAACCTTTCTTTTTGGTCTGGGAGGCATGTACTCTGAAGTCTGTGGGAGTGACTAGGATCACAAAGCAAGAGACATGTACCTAATGAAATACAAAGGTAATGAAGTGTCACATTGTTCCATTAGAGAATACTGGAGAAACTATTATCCTTTGTGACTGGTACAAGGGATATGGACATCGTTCATAAACAAATACTAATGTATTTTTTATGGAACCAAAATATTGATTCAGAAGAGTATTTTGAAGCATTATTAAATATGCAAAAAAACAATATATCTGCAGACTCCAAGCAATAAAGCAAGGTTGACTATTTCATTGAATATCTTTAATATCAATGACATCTGCTTAATTTATTCTTACACTCACAAGTTCATGAGCACATGATAAATGGTAAGACCTTTTCAAGAATGTCTCCAACCTCTTTTTTCTTTTTTTTTCTTTCTTTTTTTTTTTTTTTAACTAAAGCCAATGAACACATTTTCATCTTTAATTTATTGACTTCTTTGAACGTTGACACTGAATATGTGCTCTTTTTTGCAAACGTTTTTTCTTGGTGCTAGTGAACCTTTGTTTTCTTCATTTTTTTTTTTTTTAATTACCTTTTGGCTACTCTTTCTATTGTCTATTGTCTGAAAACTAGGGTTTGATGTATTTTGGTCTCCTATTAAAATCGTGTCAGGAGGGAGAGTAAATATAGTTCCTGTCACTCCATTAAGGTGGGTAGCACCTCAGTATTTGCTTATGTGGAAAAGTTTTTATTTCTCCTTCATATATGAAACTTAGTTTCACAGGATGCAAAATTCTAGTCTGACAGTTGTTCTGTTTACAAACACAAAGATGGGGCCCCCCAGGTCCCTTCTCATTTGTAAAGACTCCATGGAGAAGTAGTCTGGGGTTAGCCTGATTGTCTTCCTTTGTAAGATATTTGATGTTTTTACCTCATGTCTTGAAGGAGTTCCTTCTCCATGAAGACTTGGGCCAGTCTGTTGACTATCTGTCTTGGTGATTGCCTCCTTACAATGAATCAACCCAAATGTTCATTGAGCCTCTTGTATCTGAATATCTAAATCTGTAGCAAGAGTGTAACTTACCTTTTCCTGAATGATTTCCTCAAATATGTTTTCCATATGACATTGTGCTTTTTCTTCTTCACCCTCTGGATGCCTGTGATTTTCATATTTGGCCATTTTACATAATCTCTTACTTCTTGTACACATTGTTCCTATTGATTCTCTGGTCATTATTTTTGATTGACTGGGTTACTTCAACAGAGTTGTTGTCAAGTTCTGAAATTCTTTCTTCCACCTGGTTTCTTCTATTCCTAAAGCTTTCTGCTGTATTTTGTATTTACTTAAATGAAATTTTCAATTCCATAAGTTCTATTTGGATTTGTTAAAACGTGTGTGTCTCTTTAGTAATATTTTTATTTATTTCATTAATTGTTTTTCTGGTTTCCTTGGTTTTCCATTTTCCTCTCTGATTTAATTGAGCTTCCTTCTAATCCACATTTGCAATTCTTTTTCTATTATTTCAATATTTTCATTTTAGTTGGGATCCATTGCCAAAGTGCTGGTGTGCTACTTTGGTGTGTACCTTCATTCTATTTTTTCATACTTCTGGAGTTCTTACACTTATTCATTCTAATCTGGAGCAGCAATTGCCTTTGATTTTGGATTTTCTGATTTTCTTCTGTTTAGAAGCCCCCCTCCCCCACTCCCCCACTAGTAATCTTAAAGGTGTTTCTATAGCATATATTGAGAAAGGACCTTTGGCTCTACTTTTAGGTACCATGGTGTGGGTTTAGGTTCTAGATGGGTACCTTGGTTATAGACACCCTAGAGTTTTTTTTTTTTTTAATTTTTTTTTCAATTGCTAGTTATTTTAAACTGTAGTGTTGGCATAGTATGTGTGAGCAGATTCCCTTTTTCTTGATCTTGCAGGTCTTTGTAATCTTTACTCTTTCTCAGCCTTGTGGTCTTTTTTAAACAGTGTCAATTATGTTGCCATCCCCAGGCTAATCTCTGGGGAGGGGTGCCTGTGGGTAAGAATTAGGCATTCTCTGTATAAGTGTTTGAATCAGTAAATGGACTATACAAGTCTTCTCTGCCATTAGGTGGCGCTTGCTGAAAAGAGCCAACTGCAGTATTATTTTTGCCCACCTGTTGTTTTTCTACAAAGGATAGCACAAGAGCTGTCTCAACAGGGGTGGAGGGTCCTCCTTTAGGCTGCTGATGGGAGGGGCTATAGTGACACCACCAGGCTAAAAAGTCTGCTCATTGGGGAAGGGCAATCTGAGACTTTCCATATGGTTAGTGGGAGTAGGTTTCACTCTTCTCTGTCTTCCACTATCCCCAGGTCTCTGTTTGGTTTCTGACTGCAAGCAGAAGCCAAATCAGCTGAGCTCACTGGCAGTGGTGCCATGGGTTGAAGGCTTTCCTGTCCAAGAGTCCACCTCAAACTAAAAACATGGCTGTCCTGTGGGGAGAGGGTGCTCTCCTGACACCACACTGCACTTTCCTTTCAGTTCTGCCTACATGGGGTCGCTTTCGTCCCAAGATTAATTCACAAATCTCTCGTGTCCCTGAGGAACAGAACTGAGTCCTGGGGGTATGGGATCCAGCCTGCCAGACTTTCCCCTGGTACCCTAAGTTCAATTCCTGACCATGCCAAGGAACAGGGAGCTGGTCCTAAGCTGCCTGTGAAGTGCTTAAGCAAGTTTAGTGTCCCTTCACTTCAGCGTTTCCATCGTCTTCTGGATTAGTCATGTGAACTGCACTGAGGAGGGTTTGTGGGCAAGGAGCTCACAGTACAGGTACTCCTTGGTGCACTGCAGGTTTTTGCAAGGAAATGTGTGAACCCTACTCTCTGTGGGAGCCTCAATGTAATGGACATGGTGACAAAGGAGAAATAGCCATTCCTGAGATTTTGTTGGCTCAATTGTGTCTTTGAGTACCCATGCCACACAGCAGCAGTGGGGGGGGGGGGGGGGGCGTGGGGGGAAACTACGGGTGCAGACGGGGGGCGAAGGAACACACTGTGACGCAATATGCAGCCCCCCACGAAGGG